>JAOXNN020000033.1:0-16129 GCA_028571205.2 Hydropsyche betteni | reverse complement strand
ATGCACCTTCGCGTTTCCGTGTTCCGTTTGACGCGACTTGTCGGCTGTCACGAGCGAAATGAAAAGCGCGCGAATAAAAAAAAAAGAAGAAAAATTCGAACGAAAATAAAATAAAGCGGCCGAATAAAATGGAGAAATAAAAGGAAACGGTTTGTGCACCCTTATTATATACGCGTATTGTGCGTGCGTTTTGAGCTATTGGCCATTTTGCGGGTGGGTTTTATTAATAAAATGATGATATTATATGCGGGATGTGTTCGATAATTTTTTTTCGCAACTGAGTATATTTGTGTATATAATATGTGTGTTTCGAGCACGAAGAGTTTCTATTTTAGATAGGGTAGTTGCGAAAATTAATTGGTGATTTGCAAAGTTGGGTTTGAGCTAGTTATGGGGGAGGAAAGAGGAATTTTCTAAGTTCGGCTATAAACTATTTGTGCATAAAACGGCTGCGATATTGTTGCATCGGTTCTATTTGAAAGTTAGTATTATTAAAATTTATGAATTTCAAATTATCTTTTACATGATATGAGAATTTTCACTTCGTATCAAAAATGAATATTTGAGTAACTAATAGAAGTTCAAATACAAAATTCGATTTAAATCAGTAAAATAATATGAGGGGCTCAGCAGTAAATAATGGTAAGCGACATTTGTCACTTTTGGAGATATTAAGAAAAAAAGTTTTCAAAAAACAGTTCACATGCATTTAAATGCGAATAACACTAGAAGTTACCCGAAATAGTACTGTTATCTTTGAGAGAATGTGGAATTATTTATTAATTTTTTTAGTAAACGTACTAATTTTTATAATAAATAAAAAAAACTCTATTTTGTGATTTTTGCACATATCATAATTTACCGTCGAGCCCCTTAAATATGAAAAAATTCAATTAGACAATGTGAAAAACTGTATTTTGTTTAATGTACGATTTACATGGTTTTTCTCCGTAGAATTTTTTAAAAATTTTCTGACCCACCTATATACGATAAATAATACCTAAGACGCAAAAAGAAAAATCCCCGAAAATAATCTCGGTCTCGGCTTATGAAAGATTTTAATCGCCACTGTGTCAAAGAGGCAGAAATAAGGCAATTTTTGACATTTTGCTGTCAACGCCGCGAGATAAAACTCAAAACGATACCCTGTACAAAAATATATATGTATTCGTATTATGCGTACGAAAAATTTTTTGCAGACATATACGTATATGGATACCCCTCGTTCTATATAAAAAACGGAAAGACGAGCGTATAAAAGACAAGGCTGTTTGAAAAATGAGATAAAAATTTTCGCCCGTACTATAAAAAATGCGATATAAATAAATCTGTTTTGAGACTAGTGGTATTATCTGTAATATTTGATTTTCATGTTGAAACAAGATTGTACCACCATTTCGACAACTGTATCAAAATATTTTTTCTAATCATGCGTAAAAACCGTTACAAATTGACGCATCAGTCGAAATCATAATTCACCATAATAAAGGTGTTGTCCTCGATTTTTTCAGTCAACTTCAGGCTACTTAGCCGAAATCCCAACATAGGAAGCACTAAATTCGAACGGACCTCTTTCGGGTCAGGCAGTTTGTCTTTTACGGACCTCCGTACGGAGACCGAAGGTTCGCATTATCCATTTTTATCGCCCGATTAATTGTATATAACGATCCACAAAGATACACACTTATACGACAGTCGGACGGACATCGATCATTAATCGTGAGCCTGAAATATTTCCCGTATTATTTCATATATTCAAACACGCATCGGCGGATCGATGTCTTGGGTATTGAGACATCGCCAAAGCGGACAAAGTGTTGGAAATAATGAACGACACGATAAAGCGTAACAAATTGGTCGACGGTGCGGATAAATTCGCGAGATTTATGCCGAAAAGCGAAACCTGTTGTGGTGGTTTGTCACCAGCCCCGAGCCGCTGGAAAATCGGGGAAAATGCGAGGAAATTTGAAGAAAATTCCCGACCGGTTTTGAGCGTTATCTTTACGTTTTATTTATGTTTAGATGGCTGTATTCTATGAGGGAGATGGAAATTAGATTTCCGAGTACAATAGATGATTTTAAAATGAATGATGAATGTCATCAAACATTCACATATTATATTTGTGTAAATAATATTAATATTTTTTAAAAAAAGTTTCGGCTATAAATAATCTAACGCAATTTAGATTTTCAAATGATTTTAAATTTTAAATATATGCACAAAATAATACAAAGGTCTTTATAATTAATTTTAGCACTTAAAATTGAAATCCGAATTTTTTCGGCCCTAAAGTTTTCTCGGAAACGCAAACAATAAATTTCCCAATTTATAAAGCTTGTATAATATCTCAAACAACGCTATGTTAATATAGAAAAACAAAAACCCATATTGTGGAAAACGGTTTCTCGTACGAGCGTGAAAACATAAACATAACAATAATATAGCATTCCGAGAAATTATCAGAGTGAAATTTTTGCAAGGAAAATATACGATCCCAAAATTTCAACATTCAAATCCGAGCGGAAATCTCAAAAGACTCACAATTGCGTACCGTTCGAAAGAGAAAGAAAACAACCAGTTAAATACGTTCACGGTGAAAAGTTAACAACGGACACCAATCAGATAAGTCTATACAATGAAAAATCGGATAAGATACTTTTCCGAAAACGGAAAATTCGCCCTTTTCATGACCTCGTACACCAATCGGGCCGACACGACCGACTCCTGAAAGCGACCTTTAATAAACGCTAGCACGACGAACGAGATATTAATAAAATAACAGTGGGAGACATATTAAGTAATAAACTGTCTCTTTACTTCTATACACTTGTACATATGAAGGGCATAGAATCAAAACTCGCAATATTATTATTTCTCATTGTGTTTTCGGGCGAGACGTGTCCGTTATTCTCAGAATTCTGCTAATTTCGATCCATACATATATATTTTTTCTTTATGCATTATTTCGATAATTTTCTAATTACAATTGGTTTACCAAGTTTTTTTGATTAAATTTATAAATTGATTACTTAAAAAATCAATCTTTAATGTATGGATACGACATGTTTTTTCGCTTTGAAAAAACTTGAGTTTTTTAGATTTTTAATTTCATATTTCTATAAAAAAAGGTTTAGATCTATAAAAATATTAAATATTATCATTTATCATAAATGAGGGGCTTGGAAGTAAATAATGATAAGCGAAAAATTTATAAAATTGAGTTTTTTTATTAAGTACTTTTAAGTTAATACATTTTCTACAGAAATTAATAAATAATTCCATATTCTCTAAAAAGATAACAGTACCTATGCCGGGTTACTCCTAGTGTTATTTACTATTTTTTTACTATGTTTTTGTAACTATTTTTTGAAAACTGTTCTTCTTAATCTCCATTCGTGAAAAATATCGCTTACCATTATTTACTGCCGAGCCCCTCAAATATAATAAAATATTTATTGAAGATCATGAAAAAAAGTCTATATGAAAATTTGAATCAATTTATATTGATTGCACCTATATTTTTAGTTCACTTATATTTTTACCAACCCACATGATTATTTCTATCCAAATAATTATAAATGGAATGAATAGGCGCGATATTATTACAGTGATACGAATTGGGCAGCATTTTCATGATATTACAAAAAAAACAGAGCTTTTTAGACACACACATCTAATAATTGCGAATTTTGATTCTATACACTTGTTCACATATATACAAGAGTATAGGAGCGCGGTAAAATTTAATAAGGGCCATTAAAGTCGAAAGGCCGCCGTGGAGTGCTCGAGCACGTGCGTCGTTATGAAAAATGAAATTGTCCTGTGAAATTGTCACGTCGAAGTTTTCCGTACACACATACATATAATATATGTATATAGAAGCGTATTATACATATATAATGTGTGGGCCTTTATGAAAGTTTCGCTGAAACAAAAGAAATCGACAGATGTCACGAGAAACGGCGAATCTTTCAGAGCCTGCGAACAATGGGAGCGCAATTTTCAGCGGAGCTGCGCCGTTATTGAATTTTATTATTCGATATTAATTAAATCGATGTCAGCGGGAGAAAGGAGCGTTCGATGACACTATTGTGATATTTGAACAATGTGCGATATTAATTTATTCATATATAATTTCGGGGAATTTTAAATCGAGACGGTGAAGTGTTGGTCGGCAGAAGGTGCCAAAATGAGGAAATTGACATTGGTAAATGTTCGTGTCACGTTTAAGTTTCGATTTTGATACAATATCGGGAATATGATTGATATAAATAGACATTTAAATTACTCAACAAGTAAAATTTTGTTTATAAAGTGATTGAATCAATCGATTTTTTTTTTCATAATAGATTTCTATCGAAGTTTCTTTATAAGCGTGAACATAAAATGTGAGAAATTTCGAAACATTTATTTCTCATAATAATCATTCATTGAAAAATAATATCATTGAAAATATTCTACAAAAAAATAAGAAATTCATATATCATAACATCGAACCTACTTGATTTCATATTATGCTAAACTTTTCAAACCACTCAATCCCCAATCCAACCTTTACTAATTAATATTTTATAATATATTATTATTATTATATATAAATAATATGAATATAATTATATAATACTCTACTTTATAAAATTCTATAAAAATCAAATTAATTTTTTTTATCGAATTTAACCATCGGAAAGTATCATTATATAATAGTAATCAATGATTTTTTTAACAAATTAATCCAATATTATAATAGTAAACATGGATATGTATTTTACTTAATGTTTAAGTAAAATATTAAGGGAATAATTTAAGCATGTATTAAATTAAATAATTGTACATTTAACCCGAGCGTTAAGTAAAAGAAATGTGCATAAAAAAAATATTGTGTGAAATATTATAATAAGAGGAAAAAGGGATGACTACTGAATCGCGAAAAGGGAATGTCTTCATTAATTATTACCATTTCTTAATATTTATCATTTTAAATTTGATTTATGCAAGATTGAATTTTTTTGTATAAGGCTGAAATCAATTTTTACAACCTTCCACGTTGATTTGCCGTACACTACTCAACAATCGACAACGAATTTAACAGATGTCACTTTAACTCTTTAGTCTCTATCGAAAGACCTTTTATAAGGTTGTAAAAACCGTTCGACGTTTTGATTCAAACGGCCACCATCCGCACATAAAATCCAACCAAAACATATAAAAAAAAAATCAACCCACATTAAAACTAAGCATTCCCGTCCCGGATCATTGAGCGGGGATCGGCCTAGTTTCGCGGGCCCCAACTTCTGGGCCCGGTCTGCCAATCAATCTCGCAACAGTCTTCCAATTATCCCGAATCGGCCCTAAGGTGAATCATTATGTGCCAATCATGCGGATTGCGTTGTTGTTTTGCCAGCCGTTATGATTTTCTGCCCGCTATCTTAATGTGACGTATTGGGTTTGGCGGGCGAACGAGACGAGTGTAATCGAAGCTAGCATATTGGATTTGTGCGTACGGCTGTTTGCCGATTTGCGCGTGATTTCGATTCGGGTTTTTGTTTCGTATACCCCTCGGAAATGTGTTAATTGAAATGGATTTATCGCACGAGGGGGGGGGCTGTTTTGCGTGGGCGGAATTTGACGGATTCGATGGCGGGAGGGGCGTTTGTTTCCGGGTTTTTTTGGGAAATGTTTTTAAGAAGGAAATGTTTGTATGAAGGTCGTATCTGTTTGATGGATCCTATGAACTTTGAAAGTCTATGAGTTTGATTATGTTGATTTTTATCGTCATTATGGAGAATAATTCAAATAAATTCTATGATATTATATTAAACTAGTATATAGGTCCGATTTTAATAACATCGGCTGTGAATTGCGTAATTATATATTAAAAAAAAGAAATGTATTCAAAAATATTTTATAACCGTTCCGTTGCGAAAAGTCGATGCCCGTTTGTTATAGGGGACAATGTATAGGCCCGATGTTGATAAAATTGACTGTGAATTTATAACCATACTATTACGTAATAAAATAAAAATTAAAATGATTATAACCGTTGTTATAATGACCATAAAGACTAAATTTGGAAGTCGCGATTTTCGAGCTCGCGAATGATGTAAATAGTGATTATAGTATATAGTTTATATAGATGCCCGTGCTCGATTTGAATATTAAATATTTAATTAATAAAACCAGTTCATTTATTATTGTCATAATTACGACATATAGGCAAGCCAGAGGCAGTAGGTAATAAGCATCATATTATAGACGTTAACTTTATACGCACATAAAGACCATATTTGCAAAAAATTCGCCAGCGTCATTGAATAGATACACAGACACACACACATACAGAAATCCGCTATTACATATATGGGATTATTATTGGAAATAATAAGTTGGCGGTGAAAGTAATTTATTCCGGAGTTTCTAAATATTACCCATTATATGTAGATTATTCTAAAACTGCTTAGTTTTAGTAATTGATGCATTTTATACATCTATGATTTTTATGTTCCAAAATATTATATAAGTTACCTGTTATTATTTTTTTGATCGCAATTTTATTATTTATGGCTTCAAAAATTTCTTAAAAAAGATATAAGAAAAGTGACACACTTAATTGAATTAAAAATTAAAGGCTTTTATCAAATCATTTTATGCGTGAATTCTTGTTTTTGAGTTCTATTATTATGATACTATAAATGGAATCGTAAAAAAACAAGCTAAATTGATCTTTTCTCTACATAACTGAAAAAATGATAAATTTAGACGGCCTTATGAATATTAATACAACTACGCTAAATTATGGTGTCTATTTTGTAAAAACGTATTCAAATTTTAAATAAGTTTATCGTGGACGTACTAAGTACCGTGACTTGATATACTCTAAACTGAACAGAAAAATAATGCACTATTCTGAAAACAATCATTATAAAATCAAAACTTTTAAATGCTCTTGTTTGTTCCAGAGATTTCAACGATAACACGAAACAATAATTTATTAAAGTAAAAAAAGTAATACTCAACTATTTAAAGACCCCTTTTGAATATCCAGATTGCGCGTGAAATATACGTCTTATGAAAATAAGAAAAAGGCGGCAGGCGGGATTACGGTTTCCCAGTTGAAAATGAAATATACACTGAAAGATGCGGCGGGAAAACTATTTTGTACGAAAATCCGTTCCCGCGAAATCGGATACAGCCGGCTGTTTATTTTTATTCCGCCGCCCCCATTCTTTTTTCATACCTTCCCGTTTTTCCCGCTATTGTTATGCTGTGGCATAAATGGAAACGTGTTACAAAGCTCGCCGGTATCTTCTGGAAACTTCAACGCCAGGACGAGCTGGAAATGAAGGAGCCGCAAGGAAAAATGAAGAAAACATTCCGCTCCGATAAATTCAACGACGCTTCTTAATTAACGCCGGCCCGGGTTGCCGAAGAGTGGCTTCAAATTAAAAAAAATATGAGAAAGAATGTATTTCGAAGAGATTGCATTTAGCTTCATTTGAAGGTTGTGCCGCCTTCTGATCTTTCGGCTTTAATTTTGATCCGAAAATAGAAAAAATTCGCAAATGCTTTAGTATTTAGCCTGTTTTGATATTTTAGAACAAATATTTACGTTTTGCTACATTGTGTAGATAATTTTGTGTTTAAAATACAATAATAATATGCTGGAAAGGTGAAATTTATTTCACTCTCAAGTTAGAGTAAACGAACCATAGTTTCATGGATAAAATATGAATTTAATGAATCTTTATATAAAATTACAATTTTCGCTATAAAAAAATCCTTTTTTTTCGGGAGGCAACTAATTGCACATTAGTTCTGGTCATATTCACTTTGATATAAATAATTAGCACCAATAAAAATTATGCACTTTGGTTTTAATAGTTTGCAATTTAAAATTAAATTATTCCACTTGAAAATTTAATACTTAGCAATTTAAAAAAAAAATCATATTGGTTCATTGTAGCAATTTTTTAATGTTGAATATTTCTTTTTTCTTGCAGTATAATTTTTATAGGTGTTAACTATTTTCATCAAAACAAATACGATCAAAACTAAAGTGAATTTAATTGCCTCCTAAAACTTGTATAAATTATTTCCCTCTATAAAAACAGATCATTTTCATATTGAAGTTAGAGGAAGGATGAGGGACGTAAAATGCAAAGTATTAAATTTGATAGTGCAAAATATTGAATTTTAAAGTGCAAACAATTAAAACCAAACTGGATTTATATAATATAGTATATAAGCCCGATGTTAATAACATCGGCTGTGAATTACGTAATTATATATTTAAAAAAAAATGTATTCGAAAATATTTTATGACCATTCCGTTGCGAAAAGTCGATGCCCGTTTTTTAAATATAGAGGATAATGTATAGGCCCGATGTTGATAAAATTGACTGTGAATTTATAACCATACTATTATGTAACAAAATAAAAATGTCAATGATTATAGCCGTTATTATAATGACCATAAAGACTAAATTTGGAGGTCGCAATTTTCGAGTTCGAGAATGATATAAATAGTGATTATAGTATATAGTATAAATATATATAGATGCCCGTGCTTGATTTGAATACTTAATATTTAATTAATAAAACCAGTTCATTTATTATTGTCTCAATTACGACATTTAGGCAAGACCAGAGACAGTAGATAATAAGCATCATATTATAGAAGTTAACTGTATACGCATATAAAGACCACATTCGCGAAAAAGTCGCGAGCGTCATCGAACAGACGAACACACACACAAATTCTCTATTATATATAGGGGATATTCCGTTTTTTTCTTCACTAAATCCAATAGCAATACGAACTTCTTACATCCGACTATCTCAAAATAACTCGACTACCGAACTCATCCGAACCGAAAAAAAAAAACAAATTTAAGACTACCTACCACAACACGACTCCACCTGGATCTTCAAGCCACACCGCACTCGAGATGCTATCATTTCCCATACACGAGTTTTCTCAGGATTCTTTGAGCGGGATATCCTCGCCAGGACACTTTGCATCGGCATGAGGTTAACGAGGCCCGGACCTCAAACCTCAAACGGGCAACCCAGAAGAGACGTCTCTTCAGCACGACCGTCTCCGCATTACGGATTCCTTTTCCGGCCTGTCGAAGAGTGAATGTTTGATATGTTTCGTCTATATATTTTCGGAGCTGCAAAATAAGGGTTTCCGAATTCGCTTGAATAATGCACGAGACGGGATAATTTCGATGCGAAATCTCGTGGCGGTCATATCCGTGTTGCGGATGATGCATCGTGTTCGGATTTGTTGTGTCATTTGTATGGATCGTATTTATTTATATGTCACAGTCAAAGTGTAATTCTTTGTTGAATTGGCTAGTTAAAATATATTTTGTCTAACCCACGTAGTTATTTCGTGTGACACTATGGAAATATGATTTAACTGATCGGAGTCAGACAATGTGTATTTTAACGTCAACTATTATATTACAACAAGCTAGTATTGCCAATACCACTGGTGAATCGTCTCGCCCATATTCATTGGTCAAAACATTGAGAGGAATGATTATAGTTAATAGTTAAATGAATATAAATCTAGAATGTATATCGTTCCTGAATTGTTGGAAAAAATGAAGATTTACTCAAAAAAATACAATAAAACGATAAATATTGTTGAGTCGAGTAAGTTACATCAAGTAATTAAGTATAATTTCTGTAGTTTTCTTAAAGTTTTTAAATTTTGAATTGTTTTCCGATAAAGTAAACTTTAATAACATTGTAATAAATTAGCCATATTATTATAATGGCACAAAAATTTCACTTGTCCACTAATATGGCCCATTAAACGTCACTTGTCCATTAATATGGACTCTAAACTAACGTTTTTGTGATGAATGCCTTGTTGAGATTATTCTTTTATTAAAATTTTTTCAATAATCAAATATAGAAGTAAAACACACATATGGTTTAAAACAAATATTTTTTTCAAATATCTGAACTATCAAAACTCATCTGTCAATAGTGAGCACCAGTTAAATGGTATTATATTTTCGTCTGTTGAAATATACCATGACTAGAAAATTTGTATTTAAATACACTTCATCTAAATCGTCAGACAAAATATACTTTAACTAATAATACACTTTGACTATAACATATATATTAAAGAATAGGTAGAAAACTTATTTTTTAATAATAAATAGTATGTATAAAACGCATTGAAAAATTGATCATAGTCTTATTAATATTTTAAAGTCGTTATTTTGTTCGATTGATGACGCTCGAGTGTCGTTAATTATTTTAAAGTGAACCTCTTCTAAAGCTGAGATGAATTTCCAATGAAGTCGAACCAAGTCTGCAAGATAGCATGGAAAAAAATGATATTCACGAACGGCGCCGCTCGTTACGAAATTAATTTCGCAAATTTATACAACAAAAATTTTACACTGACAAATAAATTATAAAATAATAATTAATTCAAAAAAATAATAAAGTTCATCACCCAAAATACGCTTCGATATTTTTCATAGAAAATAAACATAAACTCTCACGAGTCAATGAAATTTAATACATCGAACCCCGACATAAATTCAAGCGAAAATACTTTAAAATATTCCAATGTTAAATTTCGAATGCGGACAAAAACTTTTATACACAATGACGGGAAAATTTTCGTTTTCTCAGCGCCCAGGGGTGTATTTATTTCGGAGCAACTCAAATATTTGATCGACGGGATTAGGTTCCAGTTTCTTTTGGACGCGAATATACTCAAGTGTCCACTCATCATAGGGCGGTCGTTCAAAAGTGCACTTCAAATGCGACAATGTCATAGCTGGCCGAATTTAGTGCTTGTAAAATATTTCAGAGAGTTTTCATTAATATTTTGACGAAATATTGGTAGGAAAATTTTAAGTGATGATCATCAATATGTGGTAAGTAAAAGTTCGAAATTGAATTTTACTTAATATGAATTTTGGTTCATAGGAAAATGTGAGCTATTAGAAGAAATAAGATACCTAGTCCAAAGATATGCAAATTTTAGAAAAAGAAGAAATGAAAGTAACTTAAAGTATAGTCGATTTGATTCGTTGTTTTAATTGAGGGAGAGAAAAAATTTACATTTCGGCGAGCAGGCTATCATAATTGATGATATTTAAAAACGCGCACAAATACTGCACAAAAGAATAACAATAATAGAAGAAAAGAAACCTTTTCCTCGACAAACCGTATTATTTTGCCGTAGGCAATGAAAGCCTTTCAAAAATTTCCCCTCCGGAATGAGGTGACGGCAAATGTAGACACTGACTGAAAACGAAATGATTTTCCTACGGCGGGGTATTACATTTTTCAAAAAAATTAATAAATATATATGGCATATATAATACGGTTCAAACTCCAAATTTGCACAAAGAGGACATAAATATAAGGACACCGGACTCGGAGAGATGAAAGCGAAGTGAATTCCGAGAAGTGTTTCATTACGTATTGATGAAATTTATCGGAGGCTTTGTCTTTAGTTGTCCCTTTTTTGTTCTGTCGTGGCTACACGTAAAGCAATCGAGGCAAGAAAGTAAAATAATGCGAATAAAAAAAAATCGAGATTTTTGGGCAGAAGACAAGAATAGAAGTCGCAAAAATTCGGTACAGAATTTTTAATAAAGTACGCTTTTTCCTTCAAAGGAAGAACGAAAAGTGATAATGATGTTCGTGTTAAATATTGCACAAATCCATATCGTCAGAGAAATGTTGCGCTCGTGTTTTTTTCTTCCTCTCACAAGCAAAAGAGTCACGTTATGAGAAATTTTTGAATTTCCAAAGTTAAGGGAAAGCGAGACGCATAAATTTCTCGTGTTTTATGAAAAAAAATTTCAGCATTGTGCTGCATCACAGACCCGCATAAAAGATGAACGAAATTGACGTAGCACCTCATAATTCTTATATACTTACAACACATTTCAACGAACATTTTCCTACGAAAATTACACAAACCTAACTGGAACAAATCTGGCAGTAATCAATTTCTAAAATTCTATCCAAGATTTTAGAGGTTCGCTTAATTCGGCCACGATAATTAATCGTATCGATCACTGTGCGCGTCTGGCCCGGAAAGACACTGTATAAATACGTCCTCGCCGCCACTTAATATGGAATTCGTAATTGAAGTTACTTTGGCTAGATAAGATAAATAGTTTTATCGTTGGCGAGACCGCGGGATAATAGATGGCTTAAGTTTGGGAGGAAGAAGACTCCTCGTTGCAGAGGCAGACCGTGGAAGCTTCCAAAACCAGGTGGAGGAAGTCTGAATATCAACAAAAAATACCTAATTATATTATATTATATTAGAAATATTTGGACAAAACGCATTTTGGGTGCTTAAATTAATTTTTTAACGTGTTTCATGCGTAATTTATGCATGATAAGTCCGCGAATTAGGTTTCTTAACGAATTTTATGCGTAGTTTTTATGTGCGTGTTGTTGAGAGGTTATGTTTGACAGATTTTTTAAATTGCTTTCCTTTAGATAGTCTAAGTTTGCTCATGCAAACAACTCGGACAACAAAAGGTGTTACCGGACAACATATGAACCAACAACTCGTTACGATATGATTTATGCGCTGAAGTAAAACATTATCTAATTAATTTGAAATGTTTTTTTTTAAGCTGTGTTATATAAAACGTGTTTTAAAAAAATAGGTTACAATTAATTAACTGCGTTATATCAGAATCATGATACATAAAACCGTGTTAATATAATATATTGTGACACAAATTTTTCTTCGACGAATTTCGCCGATATATTATATAATAATTCGGCAGGAGTTCTCTCAAAAATGATTTTTAGCATCTTGAAAACTCACTAAGTCTCCCTTACATCATATAACACATTTTATAAGTGTCTGCGAACTATTTGACATTCGAGGAATGCCGCGATTATAAGTTCGCACGACGAGCTTGCGAAGGGAAACCGGCACGACGTTGCGCTTACCAATGTTCTTGACGAATCAATACACGAGAGATACGTTTCACGTTCAAAATGCGTTTATTTTCCGAAATATGAATGTAAATTTATAAATAATACATTCCAGGCTATCGCTTGAATGTGTATATAATCGAAGCGAAAATATTATATGGTCCATATTCCGCCATAGTTCTTCGAACTAGCTCGGAGATAGAATTATATCATATTTACATGTACATGCGGTTTTACGCTCTAAATTCAAATATAGGAAAGTATTACAATTTTCACATTTAAAATTGGGAGTTTTAAACTTTATATTCAACGTTTTATACTTCGAATCGGACATTTTATGTACAAAGTGGAGGTTTTAAATCTCGAATTCAACCATAGGAAAGTATTTAACTGTAGGGAAGCATAATATGTACAGTAATTATACTTCAAATTGGGCGTTTTATACTTCAAATTAGACGTTTTGCACTTCAAAATAAGCTAAAGGAAAGTATTACAGTTTTACACTTAAAATTGGACGTTTTATATTTCAAATTCAATTATAGGAAAGTATTACAGTTTTACATTTAAATTGGACGTTTTTAACATCAACTTCAACTGTAGGAAAGTTATCATTCTACAAATCGGACGTTTTAATCTTCAAATTGTACGTTTTACACTTCAAATTAAATTGTAGAAAAGCGTAATCAAAACTGTTGTTATAGTAGTTAATGAAATTAATGACTATGAATAGTTGTGGATTTATTAAATTTGAAACTAAATTGTATATATTATAACCAATGTCATGATAATCAATGAAACTAATTACTATAAATTCTGGCTGATTTTTTGAATTTGAAGTGTAAAAACTAATTAATTCAATTCGAGCCTGCATAATAATATTAACATACACAAATGTTTCCAATCAGACATTGATAAGAAAATTGAAAATTTAATTAATAGAAATCTATTAAAAGCGAATTATCAACCCAGTAATGTCGTTCGACCGCATATCACGAATTCACGATACGCTCAAAAACCTCCAGAGCCAGATACTGCAAATTCTGAGGACCCGGCCAGGACCGCTTGGACTCCGGCCCGGGATCCTCGACGGGTCTCAAGGATGTCGAGGACGTCGTCTTTCAGAAGACCAGCAGTCGTCTGAATTCTTGGCGAGCTCAAAGGCCGAGAATTCAGCGACGTTCCGTGTCCGTAAAGCAAAAAAGCCCTACCTTCGTCGAGTGTGGGTGGTGTGCTAGCATTTTGCGATTTCCTTGTATCAATTTAGCACGAACGGGATCTTTCGAGTTGACTCTTATGATTTTTTCGGTATATGTTGGAGGAATGTAAATTTTTCGTTTTGGATCGCTGTTTGAAATGCGATGAGTTCTTTGCATTTTTTTTTTTTAATGAAAGACACTTTTTGAATATTGTCAGTTATATAATTTTTTTATGTCGTGAAATTCAATGTATGGTTTTTTTAATATTAAATACAAAGCGAAAAAATCTCAAAACCAAAAACGTATATTATGTAACGTTTTACTGATCGTATTTTTCATAAAAAATTCGAAATATCTTACGGTTTTTTTGAACGCTGAAGTAATATTTGACACCCGTATCGAAATGATTTTTTCAACATTCAACTCTTCGACTCTCATCTTTTAAAGTAAGGTTTTTAAATATGTAATATAATAAAATTTGACTGAAACTATGAAAAACTCATATAAGTGAAAAAAAAATTTTTCAAACAAAAACGTATATGAAACATTTTGTTCAAACGTGAGACAATTTTAAAACAATTAATTGTTTTTAAGATAGTCTTTAAACAACATATCGAAAGACTATTTTTTAACAAATCAAGGAAAAGAAACAGTGCTCCATGAATCGACACGTAATTTCATAGACATTTATTTAGTAAACAGTTTGTGGCGTAAAAATTCTATTATATAATTGAGCACTCAATAATTGCATTTAAGCACACATATTGTACTATAATTATAGACAAAACAGCAAACCTTCCTATTTCCATTTTGTTAGAAAAATCGATTCGTCATGATGAAAATTTGAAACTAGATTACAGATGTTATATGAAATTCCAGAATTTTCTAATCTCGTACTAACAGATTTTTTTTAACATGAAAAATAAAGTTTGTAGCAATAGTTGGCGTGTTGAAAGCAAAATTTAAAAGAAAATGCACCCAATTTTGAACTAGGCAATTTACGTTGTTTGAATTCTCATCGTTCCATCTTCCAAACAACTTCTGATCCAGAACGCTTATCAATTTAATTTTTTTTACTAACCATACAAATTTCACCCCTTTTTTAGAGTTTTAAAATTAATCATATCTCAATATAATCATTTATTTTTAGACACCTGATACCAAATCACACATCAATAAAAAATGAACCCAAACGACACCGATCATCTATTTCCATTCAAAGTAAATGATCCTTAAACAGTCGCATCAGTATCCAATAGCCATCTTGCTGTTAACACGTATTATTACACGGTTGACATGTTATAGTATAGGCCACGTGACTAACAGAGAACCACAACCTTTGGATATCGGTTTCGATCGGTTGCACTGAATTTGCATTGCGGTTTGGCACCAAAGTGCATTCGGCCCGATGACGTTCGTTAGCTAATGATGTGCGTTACGCTCTGAGGCCGCTTTGCACGCCTCGTTGTGGACAGATATCCAAATTTATATCATTATAGGTGTATTATGATCGAATTACAATTGGGTAGGGTGACTAGTTCGAGGCATTATCGGTGCGATGGTTCATGATGGTGTCCCATCGAATCGGGTGGTTATTATGGATTTTGATTGTATGGTTTTTGGGGATGGAACCAGTTTTTGTAGAATGCGGTTATCGTGTAAAGAAATATGGAAATTATCGAGAGTTAGATGAGATAGGGTGACTAGTTCAAGGCATTATCGGTGCGATGGTTCATGATGGTGTCCCATCGAATCAGGTGGTTAGTATGGCTTTTGATTGTATGGTTTTTGGGGATGGAACCAGTTTTTGTAGAATGCGGTTATCGTGTGAAGAAATATGGAAATCATCGAGAGAGTTAGGTGAGAATGGTGGGACATATGATTGTAGGAAGTTTGAGGTTATAAGAAGATGTTAAAACTTGTTGAAAGTGGTATGAAGATTAATATGAATAGAGATTAAAACAATGATGACAGGCTATTCATA
>JAOXNN020000032.1:1010834-1022664 GCA_028571205.2 Hydropsyche betteni | reverse complement strand
AGTTCTTATTATATTTTTAATGTTTGTTTTTTTTGTTTCAATTTGTGTTTGTTTTATTTATATTAATGTCTCTAATTTAAAACTTTGGGTGGATTTGTTTATTTTTTTTGTGGTAAATTAAAAAATGATTATGTTAATAAGTCATTCATGCTTCATGTGATAATTTATATTTTGTGTAAAATCACTGTCATGGAAAAAAATATAAAACAACTAAAATGTTTTGAATTTTTGTTCACGTAGAATGGATTCAGTCGCTAAAAAAATGTTTTCGTTCAAAAAATAAAAATGGCATGGACGATAATTTCAAATAAACTGTCAATACCATGAATTTTTTATATGCATTTCGATATCAAAATAATCAATCATAATACAGCATATTTCGGCGACTTTGAGTTACACATATATTATATAATATTATACATATTTGTGATCAGCTCGAAGAAAATTTTGAAAGTTTTGTTATTTTTTTTTTTAACAAAACCTATAATGTACCAAATTAAAATTCCAGTTAGTATTTAATTTAATATTCTTGTAAATTTGAAGAACATTGTTTTTTTATGATGTGTTGATGTACACGTGGTGATCTCATCGATAACAGATCGTAGCTCGCGTGTAAAATATACAAATATGATTCAGAATGGACGCAATCTCTTTGAGACCATTCTCAACGACATATCTATAAGGTAATTAGAACAAATTTAAAAAGTGATTCCAATGTCAAATATATATGAGATATGAGTCAGCTCGATATTTAGTCCATCTATCGAGCGTTTGTGATACTTATTTTAAATCACAAACTGTTGGTTTTAGAGCGATACGTTGGCGTCCGTCCGTTGTATTAGCACCAATTTTTTTAAATATAATTACGTTGCCGATATTATTAACATCGGGCCTATATCAGAGATGTTATGGATATCCGTAAACGTAACCAAAACAATCGGATATCCGAAATTAAAAAAACATCCGTAAACGTAACCGTAACCGATATAAAAGTTTCGGTTTTATTTCGGATAAAATCTTAAATTTAGATTCTAAATGACAGGTTACGGCAGGTTTTCGTTTGTTTTGCCCGACCGAGCCGTCTTTTTTCTATGGTCGGGAGTGATTTTGTTTTTGTATTTTTTATATTTTTGTATACAAACGATAATATAGACTTGAAATAAAAGTCAAATCTTGCTATTTGTATTTTACTTTAAAAATTTTAATATTCTAATATCCATAACCGAAAGTATCCGAAACTAGTATCCGAAATAATTTCATATCCGTAACCGTATCCGAAACCGATATAATGTTATTCCTATATCCGTATCCGAAACCGAAATTCCATATCCATAACATCCCTAGCCTATATACTAGTAATAAAATAAATACCAATAAAAAAAACTCACCTGAAAATACACCACGATCCTGCACATAGCATTACCGAAGTACCAAGTCTCGGTAACGTCCCACAAAACGGTCGGCGGCAAGCAGAACAGTATCACCATAAAATCGGCCAGGGCCAAGTTGACAATGAAATAATTGGTCACAGTCCTCATGGAATGGTTCCTGTAAACGGCGACACACACCAAAGCGTTCCCCACCAACCCCACCAAAAACACCACAGTGTGGGAGGCAATCAACACCCACTCGTACGTCTGCGGGAAAATGTACTCGTCCAGCATGACTATGTACTGCTCCCTGGTGTAGTTGCAGTAGGGTATATCCTTCGCGCAGTCGTCCAACGACGTGTCGTTCTCATCCGGCTCTTGGTCCTGGTTGGCGGTTTCGTTGAAATAGTAGGACAGGTTGTTGTTGGCCGGATGGGTCATGTCGTTGTTGGGTGATGTCATGTTTGACCTAGTCGGGTCGCATCCCTCCGCGAGGCATTCTTCGTCTTTGGCGCCCAACGTGGAGGTGAGTAGGGCGAGTGTTATGGTGAGGGTCAGCGATGGTCTCGTGATGATGGTCAGCCTCATTTTGGACGTTTCGGTGAGGCGAGGTCGAGGTCACATAGTTTTCTGTGGAGTTGAAATCGATTCGTTAGTTGTGTGGTGTTTTATGTAATACTAGCGGTGGTACCCGGCGGTGTTCGGGACTTGAATTTTGAATAAAATTATTTTTAATTTAATTTTTGTGGACCGTTTTGGTTTCTGAGAAATATGGTCACCCTATTTTAATGATGCAAAAAATACTTTTTTTATATAGGCGAGGAAAATTTTTTGCGGACCGTCCCGTTTTGGGTTCTGGGAAATATGGTCACCCTAATTTGATGATACTACAACATTCTCGAAAAAAAAAAATACATATACATGCCAATTTTTGTAGCGATCGGTCGAACGGTGTTTGAGTGAAACGGCAACAAACAAACAAACAAATATACAAACATCCATTTTTATATATATATAGATTGAAATTAAATATATGAGGGTTTCGGCAGTAAATAATGGTAAGCGACATTTGTCACTTTTGGATATAATAAGAAAAATAATTTACATGCATTTAAATGCAAATAACACTAGGAGTAATTCTACATAGTACTGTCATCTTTTGAGAGAATGTGGAATTATTTACTAATTTTTGTCGTAAACGTACTAATTTATTTAGTAAATAAAAAAACTCAATTTTATGATTTTGGCACTTACCATTACTTACTGCTGAACCCCTCATATATTAGGGTGACTATTGAAAGATTGAAGAGTTTGGAAAAGTCATAATATGTTCCTTTTTTAATATTTTCATATAAATTTTTTAGAGATTGAACATTAAAATGACCTTGTTTTATGTTCAATAATGAATTTTACACAGTAGGTTTTTCCATTCCAGTAAAAGATCAGTTATTGAAACTCAAAGTATAATAATATTGTCAATATTTTATGATTTTCAATAAATGATCTTTCACTAAAATATAAAAACTCAATGAGATTTACTTGTTTCTGAACTGCATACTTAGCTATTTTAATCTCCAAGTTTTTTTTCATAATATATGAACAATTTATGACTTTCTAAACCCTTCACTTTTACAGTAGACATGCTGTACAATATTTAAGTAATAACAGCCCATTTATTTTGATCTGAATTGCCTTTTTGTGTCTTTTTGCCGTTTTATTAACTTTCAATATAATATAAATATATTATATTACATATAAAAAACCATAGTGTTTATGATTATTGCAACGTATTCAACAATCTTGTCTTATTTGTAAAACAAATTATTTTTATTAAGCTCTCAACAAAGTTTCACAATTCAACTCGAAACTTTCTCTCTATCTCAAAACCTATACAAGACACTTATACATCATTTCAAACTTTCGTCATAAATTATCAAACTTCATTTCGGATAACGAAAACTCAATAAAAACCCGCCGCTGAATTAATCTTTGAAGAAAAGCATCAAGAAAACTGCATTTCCCGAATCTCTATAATTAACGACCGCTTCTGGGAATTCAAAATGCCACCTTTCACCGTCGGTTTATCTATTTTTTTCTTGTTTTCGCAACTGAAAGCTTTATAAAGTCTGAAACTGTTATTTAACAGAGCGAACGTATCGCTTTCGAAGGAAAAACATAGTTTTCGAATCGGCGAGCGTGAAATGCGCATTTCACACCATTCGAGTTTATAAAATAGTTGATTAATTGCGAAAATTATATTTCAGATTATCGAGAAACTAATATTTAATTATATAAATGTTTTTTGAATAAATTGAGAGTTTATCATTAAAATTATTACATGGATCGTTTGGCGAATGAGAAAAAGTTCATCTTCTTTAATAATTAACGTGTATTCGCCAACTTGAAATTTCAAATTTATATTTTATTCAGGATTTTGTTCGCGAACGAAACTTTCTTATTTCAGAATGTTGGAAAGTCGTGAATTTTTCTATAAATAAATGCAAAATCGTCTTCGAAACACCGCAAATTTAATGGCGACTGCACAATTAGAACAGGGTCAATATTGATAAACTGCAGTAGACAGTTTACTTAACCCGACAGTCAAATTAGTGGCCGTATCTATTGTAGTTTGCCAGTTAAATGATTTATGCTGTTGCCTAATATTATTTCGTGAAGTTGTACAAGGGTTTATTTAATTATTGTTGCGTTGAAATTTCCGCTAAAGTTTTCTTCGCGAATATTTATTTGTAGTTAGGCTGAATGTTGTTTTGCATTTTAAGCGGTGTATGGAAGTTTTCTTCGAGATTTATGGCTGCTTATTGTAAAGTATTGTTGTACATTAATAAATTCATTAAATTTTATTGTAATATTTTTTGGACAGCTGGTGAAATGTGAAAATTATTTTCAATAATATTTTTTTATTGTTCAATATATTATTCAATTTAATATGTTTATTATAAACATAAAAAGAAGACATCCGTGTTAACTAAAATATAAGTTCAACTATTATGCCACTTTACACCATTTTCATATCTATATATAGAAAAATGGACGTTTTTATATTGATTAGACGTCGTTTCTTTCCAACACCGCTAGACTGATCACTATGAAAATTGGCATGTGTATGTATTTTTTTGTTGAGAAGGTTTTTGTATCATTAAAAAATTATTTTGATCTGTCGTTTGTTGAATATAGTTCAATATAGTTTATAGTTCAAGGCATAGCAATACATAGAATGATATCAAGCTGTTATAATACAGTTTGGCAGAACAACTTCTGCCGGGTTCAGCTAGTATATTATATAATACTAGCGATAATACTCGGCGTTGCTCGGGACTCAGCGTTTTAAATCAAATTATTTTTTATATAGTGATCGGTCGAAAGATATATGTAGGAAATATTTTTTTCCGTTCCGTTTTGGATTCAGGTAAATATGGCCACTATTTCAATCATGCTAAAAACCTTCTCCATAATAAAATACATATACATGCCAATTTTCATGGCGATTGGTCGAATGGTGTCGGAGTGATACGGCATCAAACAAAAATACAAACATCCAAATTTCAACACCAATGAAAGCGGCATAGTCAATTTTCAGTTTGAACAAAGCCATCCAACCCCACGTTCAGTTTTTCTAAAAAGAAAGTGGAAGTGAATAAGTCAAGATGTCGCTAACATAATTCGGTGCGGGGTGATGCTATAGATTACCCGATTTGTATGTATCAGATTCGCCCACTTGAACACTACCTTAAACTGTCACTTTTACCCAAAAATAAAATTTAACCAATCAGTTGTTTGAATCCGAAAAATTAACCAAAACCGCTCACAACCCGCGCACGACTAAACACACAAGCATCACAATGCCGAAAATCGTCTACACTCCATAATACGAAACTAAACCGAAGTTCATTACATCCCAACTAAACCGCAGGCCGACTAATTAAATCAACAATGATCCTAGATTAATACACAACGCACAATGCGGCGAAATTACTCATCCGAAACGCTGCAGGACCTTTGTTGGTTATTTCGCATGTCGCCGGAACATTCGTCACGTCCCGTGCACGTCTTGTCGCCGGTCACGTGTGGGTTAACAGAATATTTCCTTTGCGTTCCGGCATTCCGGATTTCCCGACATTCACCGCAACGTTCCGCTCGACCGGGCGTCCTTTTCGCTATACAATATTTGTGTGTGTGTGTGTGTGCGTGTGTGTGTGTGTGTGTGTGTGTGTATGTGTGTGTGTGTGTGTGTGTGTGTGTGTGTGTGATGTTTAGAAGTCGATGCGATTAAGTAATATATTATACTAGTATATAGGCCCGATGTTAACAACATCGGCTGTGAATCACGTAATTGTATATAAAAAAATTGAATGTATGCAAAAATATTGTATGACCGTTCCGTTGCGAAAAGTCGATGCCTGTTTGTTATATATAGAGGATAATGTATAGGCCCGATGTTGATAACATCGATTGTGAATTTATAACCATACTATTACGTAATAAAATAAAAATTACAAAGATTATAGCCGTTATTATAATGAAAAACTAGACTAAATTTGGAGGTCGCGATTTTCAAGCTCGAGATTATTGTAAATAGTGGTAATAGTATATATAGTATATATATTATAGATGTCCGTACTCGATTTGAATATTTAATATTTAATTAATAAAAACAGTTAATTTATCAATATTACAATTACGACATATAAGCAAAGCCAGAAGTAGTAGGTAATAAGCATCATATTATAGACGTTTGCTGTAAAGTCACGAGCGTCATTAAACAGACGAACACACGACACACGAACACACACACACAGAAATCCGCTATTATATATAAGGGATATCGCAGACCATGTATATTATCATTCCATGTATATTTGACCAATCTATCCGAATTCAACTAAACACTTCGATCAAAATAAATGAAATTGTCGAAAAACCTAACCGAAACCAACGTTAACCAATAAAACCCCAACGATGTATATTTATGACCTATTCAAATATACATGGACTGAAATATACTTGAAATGTGACATGACATGTTTCCGAATTAAGGAAGAATGGATAAATATGTGAAGCGAAACGAAGATGGACGATGTTTGGAAAAGTTTTCATCCAGTAGTGGATATTTGTTATTGAATATTATGATGATGATATAGTTAAAACTGCACAACTGTAATAAATGCAATTGTGCATTGCATGTTGGTATAATCAAAAATTTGAATATGTGCAATGTAAGTTAAGTGATTGAAATGACTCTTTTTATCCTGTCAATGTCAAAGTCGACGAAGCACTTTGCACCTTTTTTTTTAACACTCAGAAAAATCTCATTCCGAAAAAATCATCAAAAATCTAATATAACCAAAAATTCAATCAAATCACACTCAAAAAAATTTCGACATACAAAAAAATCAAAAATTCCCACACGGCACAACCCTATTTTCCCGCCGTCGAAACTTTCACTATAACAAACCTACATTTTTTCTCCGCACACAAACGCTATACTACTCTCAGATACAATTTCGAGCTCGGCGTTTATAACGAGTCACTTTGTAGTGGGAAAAATGAGCGTAATGCGCTTTTCCCGAACGGGGCAAAAACCCAATTTTCGCGAAACAGACGGCGCCTCGGGGGCCGCATTAGGACGGGCGCATCGCGACCGGCTAGCTAATTTATTTACGTATACAAAATCGACTGTGTGTCTGCTACGTAATGATATCAGTAAGGGATGGTGTGTGTGTGTGCCGGGGGAGGTTCGGTGGGTTACACGTAGGGGTATTTGTTGGGGAATGTGACGTTTGCGGGCGGTGGTCGGTGTTGAGTTATCGTGTTTGTGCGTAATGAGTGTTGGATGGGACGTGGAAGTTTTTGTGATTGGAATCGTTTGTTTCTGCTGATAAAATCGTGTGTTTATAATTATTTGTTACGAATAAGAAATAATGTTGGCCAATAAAATGTATAGACGCATTGAAAGTTCATAAATTTTACAATTTTTAAATCAAGTAGTAAGTTAGATTTTAATTTTAAATAAAGAAATTTGTAATAGAATGTTAATGAAACTATGAAAATCTCATTTAAGTCAAAAAAAAAATACACATGAAATTTTTTAATAAAATTCGAGGAAATTTCAAAACTAATATTTTTTTTAAGATAGTCTGTAAACAATGTATCAAAACTGTAATTTTTTTACATACCAAGGAAAAGAAGCAATGCTAATTTCAAAGGCATGTATTCAGTGAACAGTTTTTGACGTAAAAATTCAATAATTGAGCACTCAATGACATTTAAATACACATATTGGACTATAAAAAAGAATATTCTTTAATTATAGACAAAAAAGCAAAACTTTCTATATCAATTATATTAGAAAAATCGATTATTTCTTTTATGATGAAAATTTGAACCTAGATTAGATCATATAAAATTTCAAGATTCTCTAAATATCATGTTAATTTTTTTTTTAATTAAAATCTATCGAAGATAAAATTACCAGCCCAAAAATATCAATAATTAACGAAAAAAAAATTAAAAGAAAATATTATCGAATTTTGAAAAGCAATTTTTTATCCCGAATGTTTATCAATTTAAAAATTTTCTGTTATTATTCAAATCATATATTTGTATATATATCTTCTTTAATTTGGAGTTTTCACATTAGTTATAGCTCGTTTAATATCAAAGCATTCAAAGTTTGTATATATATTTTTTGTGATACCTGTATTGATATGATGTTGTCATAATAGAAAATATAATGTATTCGTTATGGAATAAAAATAATAAAATTTTCATTTAAATATGAATTAATGAAATACGGATCGATCTCATATAATATTTCATAAAAGCTATTATGGACCGTTATTGAACAAAGCGATGTTAATAAATATGTAGTTTTATTTGATATTACTCAACTTTCTCTTTGTATGTTAATTGAAGTAGTTTATGAAGGAATTGGACAATGAATTTTCATTATTGACAATATGGGAGATAACTTCAAAAAATATTACATGAATTTAATATTAAAGACTAGCAATTTTTGTCCATTATTAAAAATTAAAATATTTATAATATTAAATTTTTCATTCCGAAAATTATCAGAATTTTAATGTATGCTGGAATTCATGATAAAATATGATTCGCGTCTATTGTGCTCCAAATCACAAACTAAATAAATGGAACAGCGTAACATAATAATTCGAACCTCGCAAGTTTGCTGTGCAACAACGTCAAGGCGCTTGCCTTAATGAGAACCTGGCGGCGGTTTTTCCGTCCTCTGAAACAATAAGCTCAGGATGAAAGAAAATGGAAAAAACGACGAAGAAAATATTTATCATATAGGACGTTGAAAAGTCTGGAATATATATTAAAAATATTTGCAAATTTTAATTTATAAAATTACTACGTCTGTTGTAGATCCGTTAATCGAACAAATCATATTTGAAAAGATACGTGACATAGATTGTGGTAAATTTTTGGATGTATAACTTGATTATTTGTTAAAATATGATACTATGTGGGAAGAGATTATTTCCCTATCTAAACTCCGCGAAAGTTATCTTCCTTTTAAAGTTACATAAGATTATAATGATGACATACTTAATAATTTTTATATGTTCGAAGGTTTATTATGATATTTTACCTTTAATCTTCAACATAGTATCTCATGCAAAAAATAAAACATTTTTCTCATATTTTTCATCCCCATGTTGCGCTAAAAAGTTACATAACCATAGTTATATACGGAAGAATTAAAATATCACTCAACTTCATTAATTTATAAAAATCAATTTAGCTAAAACAAATTGATTATGAATATTTAACTTCACGCAAATATTCTTTATATCTGATCAAATTAAAACAACTGAATCCGATAAAATTTAAGCTCAAACCATAAATATCTAAAAATTTTAATATGAAAAAAATACACAAAAAACTTTTCACCATCCTATATACAATATAATACAAACGGAGAAAAAAGCACGAGAAATTGGCGATGTGAAAGATGTCGACGGTACGGAAAAAAAAATGAGAGATTAAGCATAGTGTGACAAGTGGGCGACGAAATCCGACATGACGCCCGGGACTCGCCCAAATTGATAATTTCGCCTGGGGCCATCATCGCAGTTGTCATAGTGCGGTTCGGTGATTTCTGACATTTGCCATTGTTGTTGTTGTTGTTGTTGTTGTTGTTGTTCTTGCCGTTGTGCTCGGTCGCGTCTCCAGACGGGCGAATCGATTGTTCGAAGGTTGCGGCTGTGCGTCTTTTTTGTATTTTCGGCGGTGTTAAAAGGGTTGCGGTTTTGATCTAAAATTGAGACAGTGTGAATGAAGATTTTATTCACTAGTAAATAGGCCCGATTTTAATAACATCGGCTGTGGATTTATTGAGAAACGGAAAACGATAAAATGTGAAAACCCGATTGTGTGAACCCGAAATGTGTACCGATTTGAATATTTTATATTTAATTAATAAAATCAAAATAGTTCGTTTGTTATTGTCACCAGACGTCATATAGGCAAAGCCGGTAGTTAGTAGGTAATAAGCATCATATTATTATTAATTTGACATAAATCAATTCATACGTACGCGATTTTGAAAAAATAGAAATTTATTATTATTTTTTAATTTAATTACGTTTTGTTTTTCTGCGGAGTTTGAATAGCTTTAACAGTACGAATTATGATTCATTCAATGGTGAAAAAGTGATAGAGTGATAGGACCAGTTCAAAAAGTGTGATTTTTCAATTTTTACGCTAGTCTCAATCTTCATGTATGAAAAAATCGAAAATATCACGATTTTTTGTGTCAAAATGTGGATTATGCGCGTAGCTTTGAATGGGCCTATAAGGAGAAAGAATGCAATCGCACCGTCTATTGCAATTGTATTATAAATATTATTAAAAAAAATGATGGTTTGTTCGACTTACGCGATATGGAACGAATTAATCACGTAAGTTGAGAACTAACTGCAATTAGATCCTATATCGAAAGTTTACAGTTATAAAAATTTAAAAAAAAGTTAAAAAAAAAAACGACAAATTGATTCAACATCAACAACTAAAAACACACAGTTCCACACAAAAAATAACCCGTTAAACACCGACATAAATTACAAAGCCGATTCGCCCGTGCGAAGCCTTACTTTTGACACGTTCCACACTTTTATTCACACGCTCCCATCGCAAAGGAGATTCTAATAAAGCGTCCCTAATAACAAATTGCATGCGACCTTACGCGAAAGCTCCGATCGTCAATCATCGCATACAATTCTCGAACTTCCACACGCGCACATATTTTTCCATACACATATTTATTTTCGCGCACCTATTTAAAGCGATCAATCATCCGCCGCTAGCAGTAGCGACCCGTTTTTGAAATATGCGAATTATATTGTTGCGCGCGCGACGCTCGGATGGGTCAACTTCGCGAAAACACACACGGACCGTGAAAAATGGGCGGGAGGAATTTCGGAAAAAATAGAATAAGGTCCCGAAGGTTCCCGGGGGTCAAAAGACGCCCGATCGTCGGCCCGATATCGGTGAATAATGCGGGAAATAAATCAAGGCGCTTTGCGTTTGTTCGCGGAAAAAGGAAAAGCGCCGGCGGCGGGACGATGGTTCCCGCTTTTCCGCCGTTCTCGGTTTCGATATTGTTATGTGCGTGTTTTTTTTTTATTTTTATTCATTTTGATGTTTGCTTTGGCGTTTCGGTGGTTCGTGGCCGGGAAAGTTGCGGGAAATCTTCAGGTGGTGTTTGTGGTCGGTTTGAAATGTCGGATATGCATATTGTGTTTTATACGATCGCTTTTGTTATTTATCAAGGAAACCATATTTAAATTGATTTTTATAGTGTTATCCTTTCAACGTGGATGACTGTCATAGTCGAAAAAATTTGCAGCGCGGAAAGTCGGAATTTAAACAAAACTATATGGAATTTTATCTATTTCATTTTTTGAATACTACAAGTGCGAATGCAGGTGTTACAAAGGTCTGTGTGAAGCCTAAAAGAATTGATAGGTCATGTTATTAGAAGATTTTAAATCAAACATATCTCAGTTTGAAGTATCATAGTTTTAGAGTTATTAGAAATCACATCTGCAGCGCGGAAAGTCGGAATTTAAACAAAACTATAAGGAATTTTATCTTTTTCATTTTTTGAATACTACAAGTGCGAATACAGGTGTTACAAAGGTCTGTGTAAAGCCTAAAAGAATTGACAGGTCATGTAATTAGAAGATTTTAAATCAAACATATCTCAGTTTGAAGTATCATAGTTTTAGAGTTATTATAAATCACATATATTTTCCAAAAATAATTATTGACCTCTGACTTCGAGTAAAATATTATAAAGGGTCCGCCATCTAAAGTTTTTTTTTTCAACTAGTGCTTATTTCGTGAATGGTAACACTTAGCTCATGTCTGATTTGACAGATAATTAGTTTTATCCTTCCGCTGAACGAATA
>JAOXNN020000032.1:993518-1004894 GCA_028571205.2 Hydropsyche betteni | reverse complement strand
AGTAAATGAAAAAAACTATATTTTTCACCAAAAATAGTTCACAATGAATAGTCCAAAATAGTCCAATAATGAATATTTTCACCAATTCTGACTAATAGATATCTGCAAATCATGTATTTGTAAATAAAATTATGATAAATTTCTCATGGTTAAAATTGATTTGAAGTATAAAAGGTTGAATTTTATTTGAAAAAATTGAATTTGGTTTAAAAAAGGTTCAATTTGGAATGCAAAAGCTGTACGTTTTCGGAGCGAATATCACAATTTCAGAATTATTATCAATTTCAACGAAATTCATCTAAAAAAAAATTTCAGACACTGCCAAATCATAGATCATTATCAAAAAGTAACGCCGCAATTTCACGATATCTCCCGCATAAATAATCCGAACACATCGCACAAACCCACCCGCAAAACCTTCAATTATACCCTCCACAATAAATCAATATAAATTAGCGCCGCGATACAAGGCGATCAGGACACATTAATGCATATATCGCGTTTTAACGCAACGATTCCGAATTCCTGAGATTAATTAGAAAATTACTTGGTATGAATAGTCGGTGCGGCGTTATCGGTTTGATTTATGCGTTTCGGGTTGATGTGTATGGATAATATTGCATCACCCGATATGCGCGCGTGATGCATTTCGCAACTGCAGTGAATGCAGCCAGAAATTTATTGCACGACCCTCGTGTGTGGTTGTGTGTGTGTTTGTGCCTCTGGGGGGGTGTGTGTGGGTGTTTTTTGGATGTGGACCGCATTATTTGCATAAAACAATTTGGCTACGAGGCTTTATAGCCGTGGGAAAAAATCGAAATGATTACGGGCGGTTGGAGTGTTTTTCGTTTAATCAAAAATTTTCGATGATTGCAGTTTTTTTGGCAAAATTAATTAGTGTGTTATCGGTTATGTGTTAAAAAAAAGGTATGTGTTTTGTATTGGAGTGTTCAAGTGGAATATAATATGAAGGGTTCTGTTTAACCCTTTCAAACTCTCGTAGGCTTTTTTGACCTAGGAGTAGCGGTAACTAGTGATTAGTTTTAGGCGTTTTTTACATTTCATTCTCGCGGGTTTAAATACGTAAAAAAAATATTTCGACCTTTTCAAAACTTATTGAAAAATGTGTTCAGCGTGTATAAGATTTTAACTTATTATCTCAAAGAAAAATGTAATAATTATAATTATAAAATAAATAAAAATACATTTTCATCCAATTATTATATGTACATTGAAAACTTGTCATTTTTAAATACCTCACAAAATTTTCAGAAGTTATACTTATCAAAATATTATTATCGAGATTAGAATTATATTTTGGTGTCAGATATTTTGAAATGATTATCATAAACTAGGTTAAATTGATGTCGGAAGATGATAATTTTTTTTGCGACTTTTCATCTGCTGGGGAGACAAATTCTTTGTCACTCGCACTCATCCTAGTATTTTTTAAGAACGATTTCAAATACAAACATTTTTAATACAAATTAAGTTTATAATTATATAATTGCATAAATTTAAGTGGGTTAATTTTGATTTCACAGGAAAAAAACTAAATAAATAAAATAAAAAAATTTTCTCTCTTAAAAAAATTGCAGCAGATTTTTTTTCTGAACATTTTATTATATAATATTAAGCTACAATTACAAAAGCGTTTTTCAGGTCTACGAAAAAAAAATTGCCTACGGCGCTGTTTGTAAATATTTATTTTCTTAATCTTACCTGCATATAAAAATATTTTTGTGAAACCTAGCACTTGAATTTTCAAATAAATATCGTGGGATCGATTGGTTTTAACTTTAATAATTTTGAGCCTGTTTTTTGTCGCTCTTTGATTAGAATTACCTTTACCCGAGTTTGCTATCCGGCCTGCCGAGTTTCAAATTTTTACAATCTGGCCCTTTCCAAAAAAAGTTTGCCAACCCCTAAATTGTTATATGATAAGAAAAATAATGTATAGGATTTATTTTATGTAATAAATGAAAAAAAAAATAAGTTAGGTTATAGCACATATGTAGCTTATTTATGAGCTTAAAATTTTGTCAACTTACGAGCAGAATCTTGAAAGTAGTTTGTCGGCATAATTTTGGCTTACGAGACGAAGAGTTAGAACTTGTTAATTTCTTTTCAAGCATTTTTTCCTTGTTGCAGTTATTTATTTTACATAGGAAACACATTTTTTGAGCAATCTTGGCTGATTTTTTCATGGGAAAAACGACGTGTAGATACTCGGAAAACAATTATCACGTGAAAAATAATGAAAGAACCTTTAAGTCAAATAATTCGGAAAAGTGTAGAGTATTCATATTATTGTTAACTGAAAAAAACCTGATATAGTATCTAGTTTTCAGATTCAAATTCTATTTCTTTCAATGTATAATATTGTACTTTCGACAGAAAATATAATGGATATTATCGAATCGAAACAAAACACGTCCTCATCGTAAAGGTTAACGGACACCTTTCATTGATTCTCCATCGCGAACCTTAGAGCTTAGCGCTATTTTTTTTAGTGTATACAATTTTTTTCGATATTTTTATTATGACCCGTTCTTCGCGGGTCGAAACGACGCTTCGGTGAAAAATAATATAACAAAATAAAAAAAAACACAAGGGAAAATAGGAAAAAGTTTTTTCGGTCGATCGGGCACAGAAAGGAAAAGCGAGCTTTTCCATGTGCGGCTTTTCTTTCCTCCCCGTGAACACTTTTTTTTCGCTTTCGTTCTTTCCGTACATAAAACGAGCGAATTATACTTTTATCGTCGCGAAATTGCCTTTATGCGGATGTTCGGGAGACCACTTTTGCCTATTTTATACTTCTGGCAAAACGGGAATAAGGGAGCGCTAAACAATTACGTGATCCTTTTTTCAAGTCGGCGCCACTTCTCCGTCCCATTCGTGGAAATTATTTTCGCGCGTTTTAATTGCGATCCGAGTCCGTTTTCGATATCTTATTTCTATCGCGATTGTTAGTACGTTTCCGCTTCAGCGTTTCGGAGATTACACCCGACAAGTCTACTATAATTTTATTGTAAATTAATTAAAATATTCCAGGCTTACACAAGCGAGGCGTAATAAGCGTGGCGTTTCGGATTTCGTCATAAATCTTGATATAGCATATAACGTATTTATAGTGTTTTGGTATTTCTTTCGGTGGGTGGCAGATGAGCAGGCGGTCGGAACACGTTTCATTAAAATTCCGTAACAAAAACGACGCGTCGCGCAGTTAATTGCGGCCGCCCCCGAAAATAAATAAGTTTCTATCAGGGAAATTCATTAACTTATTTAGCCTCCCCGCTTGAAACTTAAAAGATAGTCAGCGCGAAATGCTAAACTTTCGCGGCGGGCGAAATAAATAAGGCGAAACAGATGAAGTGTTTTGCTTGCCTCTTTGTTTTGTATTTTGTTCGTGGAATTGTTTTCTCGATTCGGAATACTCGTACGCAACGCAACTTGTGCTCTCTTTAAAAGTAAAGTGAAGTAAAGCGAGCGAGCGAATAAATATAATAGGGCATTAGAGATGCTTTTTGTTCGGAGATTACGCGGAATGGAACGTTTTCGCGTAATAAACGCGCGAATATCACTTTCGAGTCGAGTATGCTTTTTTTCGCATGAATTTTTTTTTTTTGCGTTATACTTCTTAGAACTCGATATAATGTATATTTTTTTCCATCACGAAAAATTCCATTTCTATACTTAATAGACGATAATGATCAATGAGTAATCATCCCTAAGCATTCCAAATTCAGCCTTTTACAAATCAAACTCAACAGAATTTGATTTGCTAAGTTTTGAGTATAAAATCTGTATAATTATCACCACTTTTATTCTAACTAAATATTTTTAAGCCCCTTTACCCACGACGAATAAATAGCCATTATAAGTCCCTAGCTGACAATGAGATTTTTTCCCGGCTATGACTTCCATAGTATATGCAGATACGTATATATGCATCCGCGTTGGAAGGCTTTTAAGACACGTAACGACCCACAAATACTATTTTCTTCATTTACACACAAATCAAATGCATTTGAATCACATCGAATACACTTTCGCTTCGGTTAAGCGACAAAAGCGATACGCTCAACACCTCGTATTTACCAAGAAATGACAGAGCTTGGGAATCCACGCTGTCCATCAGGGCGTGCAATAAGGAGACAAGGGTCAGCAGCCATCTGGGGTTGTTTTTCGCCCTATTTATTATCGGTGGGTGGCACTATGAACCACCCACTCGCCACATTTACACGTTCAGTTCTCTCCACCCTCCTGTCACCCGCTTAAGCTTCGAATCAAAGAAGGAACTGGGTGTCGATCTGTTGTAAAAGCGAAAACACGTGTCGTTCAAAGCTCGGATTGTACTGAGTTTTTATGGGGAATTCATAAAACGAGTTGTATGTCTTTCGCTGTAATATAAGACTTTTTTGGTGTCATTAAAAGTTTTTGGGAAAATGTAATCTTTGAGTATATTTTGTCGACATTATTTCAGATCAATGGTGTGTGATCGGATTTATTATTTATATTGATCATTTCATGTGTCATGTAAAGTATAACATTCCATAAAATTGAGCTCAAGATTTTTGAAATGAATTGTATGAAATATTATATGTCAGATCAGCTTTATTTGATGATATATCATGAAACGTATAATAATAATAATAATACGTATATTAATAAACAGGGCTGAATTGAACTATAGACAACCTACTCAATTACCTAGGGAACTAGCCAAAAGTTGCATAGTAAATAAAAAAATATATTTTCTAAATAGTACTTTTAAATTTTTTTCTTAAGAAAATTCCGAACAACATGAGTAAAAAAATATACATTGAATAAAATTTTTTAATCATTAAATACCAATCGCATTTAGGAATATTTTTTAAAATATCTGACAATGTTTCAGCGAGCTGGGAACCCTAGTTTTCGTATAGAGGACAAAAATTAATTATTTGAAAAATGACACAAACTCTCATACTTATAATAGTATAGATTTGAGCATTGAGTGACAACCCTTAGGAAAATAAAGTGCTTATTTTTTTCGCAAAAATTAAATTCGAATTGCTAGTATATTATGTAAGTGAAAAATAATTGCATTAAAAATACGCGGTGGGTGAATCCTCGTGGTTACAAAAATAATACACTGGCACTAAATAACACATCTTATATCAAATCTATTAATACGTGAAATACAATATATATCGATGTTTTCCTACAATCTATGGTATTACAACAACGGAAGAAATAACCCGTAATCTTACAAATAGAAATTTTATCGCCAATCCCAAAACAACTAAATAGTTGCACATAAAAGTTTTTAAAGCGACACTAAACCATCTGCAAATCAATTCCCATTAATTAGCAGCAGTCACTAATGAACGTCTACGACTCGCAATTAGCAAACGAACCAATCATGCAAAATAAAACGCCTGCACATACGTCTCGAACACGAACAATATTTACAGACAACTAATTAATTCCGCCCTGCGAAAAACAACATTTAACCGTTATTTACAACGCGATCAGGCGACAGTTAATTTACTAAAATTAAGCGACCGTATTAAATCGCGTCCGGCTAAAGTTTACATTCGGCGCGAAACAAAGCGGCAACAATGATCGAAAAGCGCCCAACCGCCCTAACAACAAAGAAGTGTATTTTTCAAGGCGTAGCAGATAAACGGGCCGTGGGAATTACTGCATATAACAATCTGGGGGGATTATGCAAACAACGACAATAAAGATGCCATCAAGCTTTTGTTAAGTGCCGCCCGGCGAGCGAAATAAATTAGCAAATGGCCGCGCACTCCCGACGAACTTACTTAGCCCATCCCACCGGTGACCCACCTACGCAAGTGCCAACTTAGCGAAAGATACACACTATACGTACAAGTTGAACTTTAAATCTATAAGCGGGGCGGCGCGCACACGGACACGTTCGTTGGATTGTGTTCGTCGGCCGAAGTTTATCTTCTAATTCGATTCGGTGTAACGATCGCCGTGCCGCTCGAGGCCGCGTTGGTAAATGATCCGTTTCTTTGTTTTTCGCTTAATTAATGTCCACCTGAGTGCGGGCCTGCGCAAAAGAAGCTTAACGCGGCCGGTTGTAAATTCGGGGGCGGCGGGGGGCGAGCGATACGTTTTGGCGCTGTCGCAGTGCAAGTGTGAATTTTTGTTTGTTTACACTCATACTAGTTTGGGTATATAGTCCAGTCGTTTGGTACTAAAAACGAGGTTTTGCGGATAGTTTCCAGAATTTATTTAAAATAAGTTATTTTATAGATTTTGATGTACTCTTTCCGAATATCAACTTTGCGTACAAATATTTTTCCCGCCTGCGCCGCCATATTGGAAAAATGGCGCCTAAAATCAATTTTTTGACAATATCTCCTTTCCGACTCATTTCACGATAAAAATATTTATATACCAAATGAAACTAGAGAAAATTTTCTATCAATTATGAAATTACTTTTTTTTCGTAAAATCAACCGTTTTGGCGTTTGAGCGCTGTATAGTGTAGTACAACGCACGCCCTACACTTTGCGGTGGCGCACGCGTTTTGGCTGAAAACTCATTTCTACACCATCTTGAGGTAGATTGGTAGGTTAAAACTACCAAATGACTGGACTATCACCACAATTGTGAACCCGTCCGAATTTAAAATCGCATCAACCACAACACGAAGCATCAATGAATTCAGTATATTTGCTGGACTCGGAACACGAGCTTTCGCAACATCGACGATTCAACCCACATTCGCATATGACTATTCAACCCACGAAACCGCCTTTCTTCCGTTTCCCCAATTTCTGGAATATCTCGGAAGGCTTCGCGTACGATACGCTAGTTTGCACGCGCAATGGAAACGCTCGAACTCGTCCGAATGTTTTCGCGATACACGCGCGACCCCCCACACCTTGATTACCCTTGTCGTCGTCGTCTTATCGTATACCCCCCATTAGCTCCGCCGCAAAATAGCTGGCGTTCTAAACCCTCGAATATCGCTAGCGAGACGGAAACGATGCGGGGAAAAATTGCGCTTTTCGTTGGTGTGTCGGTGGAGTGATTGTTTTTGGATTTGGTTCGGTAAAAAAAAAAATCTAATTTCGTTATCTTTTTAATGTCTGATTATTTTTTTTATTATGTTACTAGTATGTAGGCTCGATGTTAATAACGTCGGCTGTGAATTGATAACCGTGCTGTTGCGTAATAAAATAAAAATTAAATATACCTATGCGAAAATATTTTATAACCGTCGAGAAATGTTTCCAGAATATAAGATTGTAGACTTTATTTTAATGGACATACAGGTTGAATTGGAATGGCAAAGGCAGTAGTAACATCGGCTGACCGATCTCGATTTGAAAATTTAATTAATAAAGTCAGTTAATTTGTTATTGTCACCATTACGACATATAGGCAGTAGGTAATAAGCATCATATTATAGACGTTAACTGTATTTGCATAAAGACCATAGTCGTTCGGAAAAAACTCACGAACGTACAGAAATCCGTGATTATATATAGGGGATTTACATATTCAAAATTGTTTCGAACTGACTCGTGTACATCATTATATATTTGTGAAAACCTGACATATTTCTAAATCATCAAAATAAAATGAACATCAATATAAATTATTTCAAATAATTGCACAGTTCCGCCAGATATTTTACATATTAATGGCTAGCGTGTTCCAAATAGATTGATCAACATAACTCTGAATGAATTTTCATCGATCTCATTTTTTTTTCTCCATGCAAAAAATGTGTGGTTCAAACGAAACACGATATTTTTTATTAAATTACATTACATAAAATTTATAAATATACTACATCAATAATATGAAGTTCATGCGCAACAGTGCGAAGTCTAATAAGGGTTCGTTTATTTTTACAACCTTCGGTAGTGTGGGGAGGTCTTTTCTCGGTGTATTTTTCTACGAAAATGATCAAAACTTATTCTGAACTGTCAGTCTGTCGATGTTTTCATCGGAAAAACGCTGAAAGGTCGATGGTCGATTTGTAAAAGTAGACTTTTTTTATATTCGATGTGTTTTAGTTAGACGTGAATTTTCATAACGATGAAAAACACGGAATAATAATTGTTTTTTAATTTTATTTGTTCAACAATCGCGCAAATTTGTTTTATGGTTGCTTTACGCAATACTTTTTGAAGTATTAATTTGAAAATTTCAGACACTTTCAAAGAGCCAGTTTTTTTCTTTTTTTAAATTTTTGTTTACTTGTGACGCATTTGTAGTCGAAATGCGCAAGGGTTTGTTATACGAAAATTTCACTCCAATAATTTTCTTAAAAATTACACAAGCTCGTTCGTTAGTTATCACTTATTATTTACTTAAAAAACCTTAATAATTCACTTACTTTTCCTCTATAACACTCATTTGCATAACATTTTGTCAATTTTATTTTCACTTTACGACTCAAAAATATAATATTTTATTTTTTGATAGATTTTACCATAGTATTTTCAAAATTTATTCGAGATCAACTTAAATTTTTATAATATTCCTTCCATCCATTTTTCGTTTTTATTCAATATACTATAATAGTATATATGTCCGATGTTAACAACATCAGCTGTGAATTGATAACCATACTATTACGTAATAAAATAAAAATTAAATATATCTATGCAAACACATTTTATAACCGTTTCGTTGCGAAATGCCGTGTAATAAAATAAAAATCAAATATATCTATGCAAAAATATTTTATAGCCGTGCCGTCGAGAAATGTCTAGAGTATAAGATTTTAGCCGTTATTATAATGACCATAAAGACTAAATTTGGAGCTCGCAATTCTATAGAACAGGCGAGAATGATGTAAATGTAACATCGGCTGCCCGACGCCCGTACTCGTTTTGAATATTTAATATTTAATTAATAAAACCAAAATAGTTCATTTGTTACTGTCACAAGACGTCATATAGGCAAAGCCAGTAGTCAGTAGGTAATAAGCATCATATTATATTATAGACGTTAACTGTATTTGCATAAAGACCATATTACTATAAAAAGTCGCGAGCGTCATTCGAACGAATGAACAGACACAAATCCGTGATTATATATAGGGGGATATATATAAGTACATGTGTATACCAAATTCGTATATTGATATTCTCTAACACAAGTTCATTTCTTCCCTTGTCACGTACTATTCTAGGAAATACCTTATATCCCTTTTAAAAATAACCTATAATTTTTGATTTACGTTCCAAATTAGCTGTATTGTTGTTCTAGTTTTTCGAATCACGACTTGCTTAATTTTATATTCGGTTATTTTTCACTAATTCGCGTATATTTCGGTACTCCGGTGGGTCAACAAACTCTAAATCTACATCGTGCTCTCAAATCGGTCAAGAATCGCTTCGTGACTGTTACAACATATCGATTCACTTTCGGCATGCGAAAATTTACTGTGTTGCCGTGAAAATAGTTTTCGAATTTGCGTTTGGACATAACGAAATGTGACGTCAAACCTCATCGCGAATTATCGTGGAAATGTAAGAAAGTTAATTTATAACTTTTCATGTAATAGGATGTATCATATTTAATTAAAAAAATATTAGAATCATCTTTTCTGCTTTATAATTATTGAAATTTGAGTATAAATCTTGAATCTCGCTAATCTTAACTTTGAATCTCGCTAATCATTTATAGAAATAATCTCGGCACATTCTTATCCATTTTCGGCAGTAATATACATGGAAAAAAATTACAAACCGTTATAAATGAAGGCGCTGGAACGACTAGTATTCGTTTAAATATTCAGGTTGCCATCGACTTCTGATTTAAATTGTACGGTTATTGCGATAGGATTGTGTATTTCAATGTCACAAACGACAAACGAAAACATGTGTCTTCTGTCGAAAACGAGATTTTTGAAATTTCGCAATTCTACAAAGTATGATTTATTTTTAAAATCAAGATTTACGCAATTTCTTCTTTTGGCCGATTTAGTATTCTTTATTAAAATAGTATTACCGATTAAAGTATTTATATATCATGAACGATTCGGTCATCCAAAACATTCGATTACAAATCGTCGGATTCGATACGTGATTATTTTTTGTCACTTATGCATACTCATTATTTTTTATTATTCATACGACCAAAGTTTCTCGTACGATCAGTCACCTTCATATCGAACGGTCAAAACGAAATATTCACAAAGGCAATGGTTTTTTTTTTTCAGTAGGCTCATTTTTCCGAAACTCCCATGCGATAATTAGACTTCAACGTCATTCATACCGTACCCATTAATATAAATATGATAATAATAAGTTCCTTCATTTACAAACGTATTAATTTCTATAATATAATATATATATATACACACACAAAGGCCAAACTTAAGTGGATACACGCGCAACTCTCATCGATTTCTCACAAATGTAACGAAGCTTCGCATTTGTGCGTAATTATTGTATTATTTATGCATTGATGTCTTCACTTCTTTAATATTTCAAATTTCGCTCCTTCGCGGTTTTCGATTGCGCAAGGTCAACCGATCAGATGAAATAAATTATTTGTACAAAACTTGAAAAAATAAATCATTTAATTATTCCAACGAAAACACTTCGTCGAAGATGAATATTTTAGACTTATTTTACGACTTTATAATGTCACTTTTTTTCTATTTTGCGGTTCTATGCGAATATTGCAAATGTGTGCCTGCGAGCATATTGTGATAAAAAATAATGTTTATGTATCATAGCGGTATTTTGCGCTATTATCATATTCAAATTATACGTGTAACGTTTTCTGACGAGATTGTTTTTAAGACAAATTATTAAAAACTTGTACATGTTTATTGCGTCGATTCGTATGCATTAACCATGCAAATCGTTAGAAAAACTGATACTCTATATCGATAATTTTCATTGAAAGCATATATAATGTATACCGAATAAAATATTTTTGATATTAATTAATTGTGCATTTATCAGTTCAACTTTGATTTTCGACAAAAATCAGATTTCCAATTTTTGCCTTTTAAATTCATCATCATACATTAGCATTTATATAACTTGATTTTACGAATATTTATTTGTTTGATCATAAAATTGTTTCAAATTTCGCCAGTTTGACTAATATGCAAATTCAACAATGCCATAGTAAGTGAATTTTTAATTTTAAACATCAATTTCGCCCATATTTACATTATGTTTTTTCCACTATAACGACGCTAGATATGTTTATTTAACTATGTCATTCATTCTGCATCTGATACAATATTGTTTCACCTGGTTATCGATGACTAATTTTCACATACTTACGTGAACGCATTTTTGAAAAATATAAGGCGAAAAACAATCGGCCGTCGACGTGTTTTGCGTTATTTATTCTTTTATTTTAAACTAG
>JAOXNN020000032.1:975416-986364 GCA_028571205.2 Hydropsyche betteni | reverse complement strand
CAAGTATCGCAAAGGGCTGAGTAGCCTAGTGGTGAGAGAGCTCGTTTAACGTTGAGATGGACCCGGGTTCAAATCCCTCGGTCTGAGGCGACTTTCGATTTTTTAAATCGAAAACGATCGTCGATCGTTTTAAAGTCGCGAGTGTCATTGTGACACACAGACAGACACACAGACAGACAGACAGATATCCGCTATTATAAATAGGGGATTCGAAATTGAGTGTCCTCCATTTTATTCTCCTATATATACTAGCGGATTACTGTGTGTGTGTGTGTGTGTGTGTGTGTGTGTGTGTGTGTGTTCGATGACGCTCGCGACTTTTTCGCGAATATGGTCTTTACTAGTGTATAGGCGCGATGTTAATAACATCGGCTGTGGATTTGTTAAGAAACGGAAAACGATAGAATGTGAAAACCCGATCGTGTGAACTCGAAATAGTTCATTTGTTATCTGCCATCGGTGATTATATACATGTATAGGGGATTCAAATGTTTTTTCCACTGCGTAATAATCGACGTATTGCATAAGTCGATAGAGATAATTTAATAAACATGATATTATAAACGTTAAGTGTATACGCATAAATACCATACACGCATGAAGAATACTTTTAAGGACGCAAAAAAATAATTTTATATATTTTTTTTAAATAATAATAAGTTATCCTGTATATTGGCTACGTAACGGTCAAAATGGCCGTTGCTTAGGCCATTTTGCCTAGACCTAGGTGATTTTTCGCCACAAAAAAACAACAGAAAACAGGCAGATTTATTATCTAGTAGTAATACTGAATGACTACATAATTATTTTAAATATATTTTTTAAATAATATGTATAATGAAAAATTACCGTTTTTTAATTGCGTATATGTATTATATTACGAGTTGGAACCTGTCTAAAATTTTTAAATGAACACCTAATCTTTTTTTGCACGGTAGTCTTTGAAACGTATAGCCCGTGCAAAAAGAGAATTTGGTATATTGAAATTCATATAAAGGTTCAAGCCGCGGGGATGGCGAGGGTAGATTCCATTTTTAATAACTACTCGATCGTCTCAAATTGGGTATTAAAGCACTTGTCTCAAAAATGAGAGTTTAATCTCTCATTGATGAGATGGTTTGAAAAAAATATTGTAACAATTGCATGAGGTCAAAGGCGATCGGGTGCACCCAGTGCACCCAGCGTTTTATTTTTTACAAAAAAATCGGGCATTTTTCGTACAACAACCTAATAAAAACATAAGAGCGACATATAGTTATGAAATCATAAGGCTTTAAAAGTTTTGATGCTTAAATAAAAATCATGGTTATTTTGAACGGAAAAGTTGTGTGTATCTGAGGACTCCAATAGGCGTCCCCGATCGGTAAAGTGCACTCGAATGGTATTGTTTTTATTTTATATGGATTTACGATGTTGCGATTTTGCGGTCGGAATATTCGGAGAATCTAGGAATATTTGTATTATTAAATCGCATTGGTTATCACTGTGGCACATTCAGAAATTTTGGGATCGAACTATCGTTCAAAATCATGGCATTCTCGAAAGGGATCGTAGCTTATGAGCATAATTTGCTATTGCAGAATTTCCGAATGAATAACATTTATGATTTGTGAGAGTTTTTGAAATTCTTTTAATATTCGATGTAGAGAATAGTTGATTATTTCCTTTATTATACTCCTACTTTTCTACCCTTCAATGGTAATCCTTAATTTTTTATAGAAAAAAGTAATTTTCTCGATTAAGTAATCGGGGAATGTCTTTTCCATTTCATGGTCATATTGAGGGTAACAATTCTCACGATTGTTCTAAGTAAGACTAAAAAGATTAATTAATAAATTTCCTACTAATAAATCAAACTTATTTTCATTAAAAAAAAATTAACACAAAAATTTCAAAATTTTAAATGAATTCGGAGAATAAAGGGCTTAACAAATAAATATTTTTTTTATTCATTTCAGACCTTCAATCATTTTCACAAATAAAAAACACGCACAAATCAATTCATACGATGAAAATAAAACATTCGAAACATCAAAAGCTCGCATAAACAAACAGAATCAGAAAGCTCCGCCCCGTTCAATACCCGCTCATACACACCAATTACGATAATTTTCACACAACTCGCGGGCACAATAAAATCACGACCGCCTCCATTACGATGTCGAGCATAAAACGCGCGCACGTATAATAATAAAATACATATATTATATTATAAAGGAGCATTTATGCGCGCGTGTAAAATATTTATGTGTGACATTGAGATTCCCGTATGACATAGTGCGCATTGTGCGCCCCCCTCGCCCTCGGCTCTCTCCCACCCTCCCTTCCCGGGCTGTATTCAAATTTTTGGCGGAATTTCTGGCATATATTTGGATATCAAATGGCAGAAGTAAAGTTTCTGGAAGGGTGCGGTCCGTATCCTCATTTAATAATGTCAAACTAAGTGCGTGTAACAAGGATTCTCGTGCGTTTCTAAAGCGTGTCCGCCATAATTTATACGTACTCAAACGCGAGGGTGTGTGTGTCTGTTTGCTCTTGTGAGTGTTTGTGTGTGTGGGCGAAGGCTTTGATGCCGATTCTAGTGTGTGTTTGGATGTGTAAGATTCGATGTTTCGAAGTTAAGTTTCGTTCGCGGGAAGTGTTTCGATTTTCACGAAGGAGTTAATATTTGGGTTCAAATTTTTCGGAATTTTCTTAGCACGAATTATAAAATAAGTTGGATTGATCTGGTTTAAATCATATGTACATTCATTATCGTAAGTGGTTTAATATATGTATATAACGGAAACTTTTATTTATGCTCCAGGATACAACTAAATAAATAAATAAATATATAATTAAATATAAATTTGGGTGCTCTTAATATTCGTAAAACACCCTTATTAGTTTAAGGTAATAGAAAAAAATAACAAAAGGAAGAAGGTTTGTTAAATTTTTATAAAAAAGAAAATGGAGTTTTTACCTGAAATCAAAACATTCCGAAATAAAACTAAAATTATCTATACTGACACAAACATAAAAATATTCTCATAAAATTATATTAATGCTACCTATCTATTCAAAATTTTCAATATTTTTATTGAAAAAATTAAAAATACAAAATTATAAAACTTTTCAAAATTTCATTATACATGAAAAACAAAAAAAAATCATTTCAATCAAAAATGAATACATCTCCTTCCAAAAACTACATAACAATACTTAACCGATAAATTCAACAACGTCATAAAAGCCATCAATTAAGCGCGAAAAAAATACAACCCATGAAAATTTTTCGGAAAAATCAAATCTCCACAAACAGCAATGCGGCGGATAGAGCCTCCACCATCTTCCGGACAATATAAAACACAAACGCGAATTCCTCACCCTCGCAAGGGAATATAGTCCGTATCCCATTTTCGTTGCGCACCTTTATTGCCGCTTTATTGCACGCGGCAACGGGCGCGTTAAACTGTTAACGCCGTTTCCGTTAACCCACGCGTTACCGCCGTTGCCGCCGCTCGCGTTTTGTCGGATCTGCGGCTGAAGCCGAAATTTTCTTATTTTTCGATTGGGATTAATGAGTTTGGATTTCAGGTTGAAATTATTGGGAGTTCGCTCGGTTTGTACTGTGATTGTTTTGGAATTTTTCGTATAAATATTTCCATTTATTTAGTAAGTTTTAAACAGAAATTTACTGCTTGAATATGCTTTTGATGAGTGGAGTTTGCTCAGTGAAAATGTTATTTGTTCGAGGGTTAACATGTATGTTTGAATGCATGAAAATTTTATAATATAATAAAGTTGGACAATCCGGACTGATTGGGAGTTTGTGCAGAGTTATAAACATGTGTTTATCAAAATTTTTGTTGCGAATCATATTTTATACCACATTGTAAATGTTGCAATTAAAATTTTATTAGAAAATTTATTTTAGTTAAAAAATTATATGAATTTTTTTTAATTTTCGTTCGAAGACTATTATAAACTTTCTTGATATATGTATCAACTAATATATTTTTTTCGTTAAAACATTATGTTCAATGATAAAGAAAGCAAATTAAATTAGTTTGTTGAAAAAAATTTGTTTGAAAATGTGATAGTTCAAATTTGATGAACTACAGAAGATAATAAAAATAAAATTATGTATTCATTAATAAAATAAAACCATTTGATATGTCATAATGATTATGTTTATATAAAAAAAATAAACTTGTTTTACAGAAAAAATATAAATAATACGATTTTTTTTAAATTCCTATTTGATTATATAAATTTCATTCACCTATTCGTTTTATATATGAAACATTCACAGATTTGGAAAACGATGACGTTTTTTTCGCGCGATTTTCTCGTAAGTTTTCACATTTGCATGCGCCCGTCACCATACCTCGAATCGTTGGGATTATGCGATATTTTTTAAATGGAAATCGAGTTTTTGAATGCATAATTTCATTTTTTCCCCTAACTCTTGTATTTTTTTTATATATTCGAGCGAATGCGTCATATGGAGATGGGCTTAGTGTGAAGACGAAAATTTGCATCTCTTCATATCGCGTGTGGTGTTTTTCAAAAATTTAAACACAGATCTGACATCAAAATATGTCCGTTTGATAGACACCCAAACTGTCATATTTGGCAGATGAAGTTATGCATTTAATTTTCAAATAACAACTGAAAAATAAAATACTTAATTTTAAAAACTTTAATACAACTAATTTTATAATTTGTAAAACGCGTTTATACAAATTTTATCAGACCAAATAAGTTAGAAATCTATACTTTTACTAAATACTAGCTGACCCGGTGAACTTCGCATTACCTATCATCGCTGTTCATTAGTCTTGCTAAAACTAAGCTGACCATACTTCCCGTTTTTGTCGGGACTGTCCCGTTTTTGCCGGGACTGTTCCGTTTTTGTCGCATCTTGCGTTCGTCCCATGATTTTCGCATATATAAGATCTATCAACAAACGACAGATCTTTGACTTTAAATACTGGATTTTTTTCATCTTAAAATAGTTGTCCCGTTGGCGCGTTGTTCTTGTTGTCTTCATGTTTTATACACACACCGGCTCCCGATTCCCGTTCTCGGTTCCCAGTTCCTTTTGTGAACACGCGTTCTGCTCACGCCGATTGTAATTATTGTCACAATCAATACGCGGCGCGGCAATGTGATTTTCCATACAAAATCACTTATATTATTTTTGGCTTTTCTTTAGACATTTCCTTATCATTTTTTTTTTTTGTAAACTATCCGTTAGTTAAAACAAACAAAAGAAAAAAATAATATCCAAATCGATCGAGCAAAATTTAGCGTTTTAAAGCACGGCGATTCACGTAAGATTTCCGTGAAAATTTGCAGCGAATTTATAATAACGGAGTTCACTCTGTACATTGCCTCAGAAATCGACTGTTTCACATTGAAAGGTCGCTTTTATCATATCAAACGTCACCACAGCGACAACATCCACCATATATAATAGCGGATTTCTGTCCGTTCGTTCGTGTGTGTCGATGATGCTTGCGACTTTCTTTTTCTTTTTTTTTAAGATGTTTTTGATGTTGAACAAATGAACTGGTTTATTCAAATCGAATACACATTTCAAGTTCACACAATCGAGTTTTCACATTTTATCGTTTCTCAACAAAACCACAGCCGATCTTATTAACATCACGCCTATATACTAGTTAACTATAATCGCAGGCATACGGAATCAGCTCTCGTGCACATAACACAATATATTTCGATACAAAAAACGTACATAAAAACCGATCCATTAACGCAGCGGCGTTTTAATAACCCTGATGGAGTTCCGGCTCCGATTTCCATTGTCCGTTTTTGCAGACGGGGTCACAAGCAAGCCGGGTCGCGAATCGCAAGGGTTAATTGAGTAATTGATTAAGTGATATTATTGATGTGCTCCCACAGCTGCGGCTTACTGCGAACACGTTCGAATTAACGGCCGACCGACTCCGACGATCGGACATTAACGCCAATTTTCAATATACCGCCGGCTCAGACCCGTATATTACGGTAAGTGTATAATTTAGACAGCCGTGGGTGTGTTCGTGAAATGAATTAGTTTGTATGTGAACTTCGGGTCCGATCGGTTCGGTGATATTTGTCGATTTTTTTTCCCTTTGTTCGTTGTGTGTTGTGTTATTGTATGCAGCGGACTGTGTTGTTTTGTATGGGATCGGTTGTATTATAGTTTGGATGTTTTCAGTTCGATGATGATTTAGTTTTGTCTTGACTTTGCTTTTTGGAAGATGATCGTATAAAGTTGGTTTTATATTGTTAGAAAATGTATGATTTTTAATCGAAAATCGTTTTAAATTTATCTTCGTTTTTTACAAATGAAAATATCAAAGTTTTGGGAAAAAAATTGTTTTGAAGTGAACTTTATATGGGCTGAACAGAATAATTTCAACATTCAGTTGTGTTCGTATTGTAAAAAGGCTTTGTATTGGAATATAATTTATTAAAAGTGATAATTTCTTGAAAATTAATGTAATTCTATGATGAATAATTATTAAAAAAATAGGCTTTAATCAAGCCAAATTAGATACAGAATCGTGTTATTTTTGAAACAATAAGAGTCGAAGACGAAGTATTATATAATAGTGAAATATTATATAATAGTGGAAAATAAGAGCTTTTATATTATTTTTTTTATTATTTCTAATAAATAAAACTTATGTGTGTGTTTATTGCATAAGTAAAGTTTTATGCTGTGGTAAGGATGAATCATAGATATTGAATATACAGAGTGGCTCAGAAAAAGTGGAACTTTTAAAATAGTAAAAATATATAGAATGCACCAAAAAATAACGAAAATCAAATCATTATATGATATCATGCCATTTAAGAAATAAAATCCCAGTTGGAATACCACGAATTTTGTCTTGATATTTTTGGTTCAGTTCATCCAGTATCCTTGGCCAAGCCACGAAGACTTGATTTTTAAGATAATTTAAAAATAATCACAAACGGACTTAAGGGCTAAGTAATGACATCGAATCTTAATATGACATTGTTATCAAATAAAATTTCAATATAACTGCCAATGATTGTGTAAGATATCGTACCATCTTGTTGAAACCAGACTTCGCAAAGCTAAGGAAAATTGTTTGAAGCTATTGCATTATCGTGATCCTTTATCAATTATCGTGATCTGTTCTTCATTTATGAAAAAGGTAAGGTTCAATTACTCAGTGTGAGCAAATTTCACATCATACCATATCATCCAATTGGATGATTTGGTATTCTCATAAGGCATAAATAGCGGACTGGAAGAATGTACTCTTCGAAGAAAATGCAATAAACAGGATTTATTTTTTTAAAAACGACAATTTAGATTTCTATTCTTTAAATGGTTAGATATTGTGCTTTTTTATTGGATTCTCTATATTTTTAATATAGAGTGTTTCATAAGCTCCCGTTGTAAGCACCTTACGTAAAGATCTAAGAGACAAAATATTCTTTTCTCGGTCTTTTTCATGTTAAAGTGAAACTGAAAAACAGATCGAAACAAGTTTTTGAAATTATCAAATTGACAAAATACGCTGATTTAATATTTTTTTTATTTTGTACGAAAAACTAGATGAAGGCCAATTAAAATTTAATCCTGTTTATTTATTATACCAATTTAAATCGGGATCGAAGTCGAATCAATCTCGGAATCGGAGTAAGATCAACATTTTTTCAACGACTCCAAAGTCTTTCTCGCGTATGAAAATGCGATAACGCAATGGTACGCTTTATATACGTGCACAAAGCTCTATCTGTATTACTGCATATATATTAATATATACGCACAAAATAGAACAAACATTAAAAAGTTTTGTATTGGGCTTTTGCGCGCGATAAGGGTTGAAGAAACCTTTTAAAAGTTTTAAAGTTTGTTTACACTGACTCTCTACTAATAAACAAAATATTATGCGAAAGCTCTCGCGCGCCGCTGCGTGCCACGCAATAATTGAAAGCATGAAAATCCACTTTAAAGACGATTAATTCCACGAATTTACTCACTTTGCCACGCAGTCGACATTTTCATTACCGAACTAAACGCGAAATTGTTATTTTCTATTCTTGTCGGGTAATTTTTGTGACATATTTCTCTCGGGCAACTTTTCGACGACGCCTCGAAATTGCTTTTAATTTGCGAAACTCTGAGTGAATTCGAACGTTAACGTGCTTCGCCTCAGACGCATGTTGCAGAAACCTGAATTAAAAGTAAATTACTTTAAGGAAATGCCACGTACTTTATGCTCATAATAATCAGGAACGAAATAACGAATCATCTATTCATTTTATTATTCATACACAAGCATCTCGATTGATCCGAATAAAAACAAAATTGAAGGGAAATCATCACGTAAAAATCTCTTTTGCATTTAAAAAACATTTAAAACGTTACATCAAAGATGTTTCATTACCAAACGTGAATGATGCAAAAGAAAATTTCACAACTCTTTGCGTGATAACAACGGTTTCCATCAAAAGCATACCTAAAATTGCTATAAGAAAGCTCTCTGGTAATTTGAGAAAATATATTCTTTAAAGTTGAAACTTTAAAGAATAAAAATTCTTCGCACTTTAACTTCTTAATTAATGAAATAAACTATGTATTTTATTGAAATAAATATTTTATATTTATTTGTTCGCTGAATAAAAACAAAACGATTGTATTTTCTTTTTTAAGACATCGTTATCAACACATTTATCTTATTTGCAATAAATACTTCTTTCATTTATAACTGATTTTTTTAAAGTCTTTTTCTATCTGAAAAATTATCCAGAACTTAGTCGTATATAATTTTAAGACATTTTAACAATATTAAAGAAAGATTGCGACTTTCCTCTTCTGGGGCGTCTGAGTGGTGAAGTAAATATCTGCACGGCGATACTGCTCAACGGGTTAAGCGGTTAAATTTCGCAGAAGTGGCAACACTCGCCCGAGTACGTATTTAAAAAGTCTCGAGTGCGGCCCTGGTCGCGTGCCAGGGCCGGGCTCAGTAATTTAAATTGCCGGCAATTAGGATAAACGCGATGAAACACGGATACGAGCCCCGACCTCCCACCCCACCGGGTGATTTATGACCCACCCCTTACCATTGCGCTATCGTTTCGTTTCACAATAGATTTTCAAAACGAGCCGTTTACTAAACTGCCGAAACCTTTGTGTGTGTGTATAGTGTGTGGAGTATTGCCCCTTTCCGGCCGTTTTAATATTGTTTCGGCGAAAAGTGGATTAGCGATCCGCGAGAGGGAGGCCGTGGAGTCGTCTTTTCAGGGTTGTATATTTCTTTTTTATACAATGAGATGATCGTTGCTAGATGTTGAATGGTTTGGGTGTTGATACAGAGATTTAAAGAACTATCGGTTAATAAAACGATGTCCAGGTTGAAATTTTTCATATTAAATACGCTGATCTAATTAATATTATATGATTGAAGTTGAAATTTTTATAATTATGCTTGAAAGGCATATTTTCATTGGATTAGTATTTTCAATGAACAAAATTTTTTTTTGTTACCAATATGTAAGCTTATTATTTCGAATTCAAAAACAATGACTGATGAATGACGAAAAAACTAAAACTCGAAGATCTTGAACATAATATACTATGAATTTTCATAAAATTGAATATTAATTAATTCGTTTCTATATATCAAAAATAATCGACATACTCGAATAATTTATCATTTAAATACATGATCGAAACATACGAAACTTCGACATTACACCAACAACGACTAAAGCTCACAAAGTAACTCTCCATAAATCCATCGAATACGCATAATTATATCCATCCTTTCACTTATAAATAACCCATGAATCAAATTCGTAGCACTAGCCACTCTTAAGTGGACAAACGTACGTGCCCTCCCATGCACACATGATTAACAAGGCCCAGACCACGAACAGCACAAGATTACATAACATTTAAGCACGTCGAACGAACTTCGTCGTTTCAACTGCGATAGTCCTCGAAACTAATTAATTCAACGCCGGACGACTGCATATTTACGACGAGAAAATCCCATATGCCGTATTCAAATGAGGGCCGGATTTTCAATGGAGTATTTTTAGTTCGTGTGTGGGGCCGTATTTTCGTTAAATTCGATCGTTTTTGTGCGATTGATTTGATATTTTTCGTGTTTTGATTTTTTTTTTTGTTAAATTGGTTCGGTGTGTTGTTATGATTCGTGTTTATTTTTTTAGAAAGGAAATTTGTTTGATTGTTATTTTTTATTCATCGATGGATGTTGAATTTCTTGATTTTATTCTAATACGTATTGTTTTATTTGGAAAATGTTTATTCTTCGATTCATGTTGAAATTTATGATTGTTTACTGCCTATTAAGTCATATTTTTTCACATTTTTAATTATATATGGGTTTGAATATTTTAAATTAACAAAACCAACATCTTGATTTCTCAATCATAAGTCATTAATTACTAGCAACACATTTATCAAAAAACCTCATTTTTAAGCATACACAATTTAAAAAAACCTCATTATATCTTCTAAAAATACTTCTTTTCAAATTGGTTTGTCTTTATTTTTTTTTTAATTCCTCATTTAAAATCTGCATACACAAAATTCGATTTTATCATAATTAAGTATGAGACACGGTGATCGTTAGCACGTCGGCATTAACGGTTACGCTCATTACAGAGTCTTATTCTCAAATCAATTATATATAAAAAAAAAATCTACAGGCGGACCTCGACTTTCGCACATGATTAAAATGCGAAAGTTAAATGTTCAAAAGTAGAGAGATGTAAAAAAAAAAAACCGAAAATTGGTATTTAAAATTTTTATTTTTCAAAAATTACAATAATATAATATACTAGTATATAGGCCCGATGTTAATAATAACGGGATGTGTACGTGTTTATTTTAAAGTCGATGCCCGTACCCGATTTGAATATTTAATATTTAATTAATAAAATCAAA
>JAOXNN020000032.1:934300-968184 GCA_028571205.2 Hydropsyche betteni | reverse complement strand
ATCAAAAATATTTTAAAAAATGAAGAATATTTAATTTTAAATGAAAAATATTTGGTTCGAAGTGGAAAACATTTAATTTGTGTTTAAAAACCTTTATAATTATTTCATCAGTTAGAAACGATAAAAAATGCGTATTCATTTATACAGTAAAACAACAACAACAACAATAATAATAATAATAATAATAATGTTAATTAAAAAAATATAATCATGCATTTCAACAAATTTTAATTTAATAATTGTCCACATACATACTGATCAGGGGCTACTGTATATTTGTAATTAACTTTGAAAATTACGACAGGTTTGGCTGATTTTTCAACTACCAATGGATAATATCGTCGAACAGACTAATGGAAATTCGTAGATTGCACAAACCAAAAGTCTGGTGAGATTCAACACCGACACAGAAACCAATTTGTATCAATTTCGATTCGGTTCCGGTTTCCGGGACATATACCGGGAGCCGAAAAAATGCGAAAATACAAAAAATAAAATAAAAAAGCGAAAACGTCATACGGTTTTTTGTTTCAATGGAATTGAATGTTCGATGGGACGCGCATTATTGTTTGACGGTTCTATTTCAATATGCGTTCAGAATATGTTCAAAAAAATAAAAAACATATAGGGTGGTCCATCTTTTTAAATTTCCCATCATTTGTTTCATATCTAAGATGGCAACCCTGATATTTCATTTTGGTGATCTGCAGTCTTTGATGATTTTAAAAATGGGATCGCTTCACAAAAATCTAATGTATTGTTATTGTATAACACATTACAAATGTGACGAAAGTTTTGCGAAGACTTTTCTAGTAGTTCGTGAGATTTTTGTTTTTCATATTTTATTTGATGAATCCAACGTTCGAAGATTAATTTCCAAAAAAATGTGGAATCAATTTAACGATATGAAACTTGAAGAAATGTGGTTTTAATAGGATAGTGCTATATGCCATACTATAATATAAGAGAACCCATCGATTTTTTTAGTAAATGTTTTCCTGATTTTGTGTATTCCCGAAATTCTGATTGACCGCCCAAATCTTGCGACTTAACACCGTGCGTTTTTTTCCCTGGGGTTTTGTAAAATCCAAAGTTTATGGTAATAAATCGAAAATAATTCCTAATACAAAAACAGAAAACTAACGCGTTATGGTTGAAATTGAGCCAACTGACTTAGAAAAAGTCTACAAAAACTTGATCAAAAGGATCAGGGTATACCAGCCCAAAAGTAGCGGTCATTTACTACGGTCAGTAGCGGACCACCATATATTTATTTTATTATGAATGGTTTTTTTTTAATGAATAAAAGACAATGTGTAAAAAAACGTGCGATATTTATGACAACAAAGATTGCACGTTTTTGCTATATTCGTCTCAATGAAATGTGAAGCGAATAAAATATGTTACATAATATTTGACCCCTACAATAAATTTTGTAATTTCTTCAGATTTATGAATTAGATGAATATATAATACAGGCGTAATTTCTTCAGATGTAACATAAACATGTGTTATTAATCGTTTTTTGTTAAATTAAGATCAAAGTGAAAATTTGTTTTTCGACATTTGTATTGTTGGCACCAATTAATTTTTTCTTTGTCCGACTTCGAGCTTGTCTTATTTTTCAGAAATGAAACATTATATACCTTTATTTTTCGTAATTAAATATATTTTTTGTCCAAAACAAAAAAAGGGAAAACGTTCGAAGCCGACATAATTAACAATTATCAACGTGGACACTGGTCGAAAGAATGCTTCAAACCTGGCGAAAAACAAAAATTTCATTAAACTTTTTGAATTGTTTTTTTTTTTTGTTCCGTTCAAAGCACGCGAATAACAAATTCATAACACGTGAAAAAGAATTAATACACATAATTTAAGCTGTGCGACACTTTTCTTGTCGTCGGCATATTTATTTAATAATATTTGAGTCTAGATGAATTAAAACGAAAACAAAACATCAACAGAACACCTGTCGGATATATAACAAAGGGGAAAATTCGAACGTGCTTTTTATAAAATAAATGTGCATTTATCCTAACCATTCAATAAAATTAGAGGGCATTAAAAAAATAACGTGTGCATTTTGCACGAGTAAATTTGTACGTTCAAAAAATTACTTTAATCAATGAAAAAATATACATATTTAAAACGAATAAAACTTTCATTAGAATGAATATAAATTCAGGATCAGTATCGTCATAAACACGTATAGAGAGAAACGCCACTATTCACAACTTTCATAATAGAATAAAAAATGGATCAAATTGATAAAATGTGATTAAATAAAAATTTAACAAAATGAAAGGTTAACAGTTAAAAATTGTATTATATTGTATTGTAATTTCAATACTAAAATCTTTTTTTTTATTGACCGTTTCCTATTTTTTAATACAGTCAGTTCTCGAGTTATGCGAATTCGACTTACTTCAATTCATACTTACGCGATTTTGAAAAAAACCGTAATTTATTTAATTAATTAATTATTATTTTTTTTATTTAATTGTGTTTTTTTTCTGTGGCGCTTGTATAACTTTCGCCATACCAATTATTAAAAGAAAATTCGTAAAATGCTCGAGAACGATCATAAATTAACTTTTGCAAAGTACCCGCCTCAGAACTTTTGAAAATATAACGATTTTTTGCGTCAAAATGCGCGTAGCTTTAAACGGGGCTACAAGGAGAAAGAATGCAATTGCACCGTCTATTGCAATTGTACATATTATTAAAAAAAAATTAAATGTAAGTTTTTTTCGACTTATGCGAAAACCTTCGGAACGAATTAATCACGTAAATCAAGAACTTACTGCATTCATATTTATTATAACGCCAAAACATTTTTTTTATTGCACAAACTAAATGGTGCTCAATACGAGATTCTTTAATGCACCAAAAATAACGTACATGGTATATTATTCTAATAAACAATTCGTCTTGAGGCACAACGTAAACTTTTTCAATGTAGTCATATCGCATAAAAATATTAATACGTATCCCCTTTATATGATAACAGATTTCTGTGTGTGTCCGTCTGTTTGATGACGCTCGTGACTTTTTCGCGAATATGGTCTTTATACGTATACAGTTAACGTATATAATATGATACTAATTACCTAGAGGCTCTGGCTTTGTTTATATGTCGTAATTATGACAATAATAAATGAACTGGTTTTATTAATTAAATATTAAATATATTCAAATGGAGTACGGGCATCGGGTAGCCGATGTTACTACTGGTTTTGCCATTCTAATTCAGCCTGTATGCCCATTAAAATAACAGCTATAATCACTATTCACATCATTATCGAGCTCGAAAACCGTGAGCTCCAACTTTCGTCTTTATGGTCATTATAATAACGGCTATAATCGCGATAGTAAAAAAAATAATTTTTGAATATATATAGGGGATATTATTCCGAATTAGATGAAGCGATTGATACTCCAAAGCAAAACCCTTGGCGATAGTTAAATATTTTCACATTTTATCGTTTTCCGTTTCTTAAAAAATTTAATTCAATTTATATATATCATATTGTGTTATCAATACATTTCTTCAAACTTGACAATCACAGCCGATGTTGTTAACATCGGGCCTACACACCATCCCCTATATATAATAGCGGATTTATGTGTGTGTCTGTCCGTCTGTCTGTCACGATGACGCTCGCGATTATTTTTTTTAATTTTTTTTTCCCGTGACTTAAATGAACGACCCGAACGACACTGATGATGATGATGATGATGATGATGATGATGATGATGATGATGATGATGATGATGATGGTTTTTTTTCCTTTTTTCAAATGAACGACCCGAACCGCGACTTTTGATGATCACATCCGATGTTATTAGCATCGGGCCTATATACTAGTACATATATAATATAAAAACTCGTTTCCGCTATTTATAGTCCATCCACCGCAACCACCACCCGATTCAACATAAACTCGAAAATTTCCCATATGAATAATGAAGACTAGTCGATTCGGATGTATCACGACACAATGGCGTCGTAATTGAAGCGTTCCCGGGCCGGAGTTATTATTTCGCGAAGTTGCGGGTTTCTGGACGTTTACCGAATTCGTAAGCAAACCATTACCATCCTAAGTAAGCACTTTGTGTATAACCTGACCGCAAGCTCGACTTTTGGATTTCCGTTTGCACACGGCCCTGGGCGGTGTTTTGAATTCGACCCGCCCTTCGTTTTTCGCGCCATTGTATGCTCGGATTGTGGGAGGATGCGTGTTCCGTTTTCGAGTCGAAATTGGAAAATTTTCGGTTCGACTTTTTGAAATTAGAAACGTCATGATATGATTCGATACTATGAGTAATATTTGATTGAATAATTTTTTTTTATATATTGTATGTGTATGTTGCAGACCATGTATATTTGACCAAACCCTACCTTATTGAACTCAACTAAACACCTGAAAATGTTTATATATGACCGATTTAAATATGCATGAAGTGAAATACACTTAATCTGAGACATATACATTAAACCAGGGGTCGACAATTTTTTTTTTTTTTTTAAAGGGCCAGATCGTAAAAATTTGAGACCGGCGTGCCGGATAGCAAACCCGAAAATATTTACGAAGTAATTCTACTTAAATAATAACAATAAAATAGGCTTACAATTTTAAAAAGTTAAAACTAGTTGATCTCGAAATGGTTATTTTAAAATTCAAGTGCTCCTTAAATAAAATTTTATGCTGATAAAATCAAGAAAATGGTATCAATGAATAGTACCACAGAACTTTTTTTTCGTTTTTTATTGATTAAATTTATAATATCCGTAACGATGTTTAATTTTCTAAAATATATAATTTTAAAGAACCATCACTTCCAATTGAGAATCTCACAGAAGCTTCTCAATTCTACGGTTAAATGGATTTTGTAAAATGAAAATCTTTTTTGCTCTTGTATCAAGACTCGAAAAACACTTTTGTGACTGTAGTTTAACAACAAATTCAGAAAAAAAATTGACTGAGATTTCTTGATTAATACTAAATTTAAAATTTAAAATAGGCAGCGAGCCCGAGTTTGTCGATATCTGCATTAGACGATTGAATAATATGGATTTATAATCCATATTTTTTAAACATTTTTGGGCTATAATCAAACAATTACTTTTTTGTTGAATTGAAATTCGTTATAAGTAAAATAATAAGACATTTTTCATTTTACGTATAGTATATTATATTTACGACGAAGACAACGCGTTATAATTTTGTCTTTGCTATTTCATAGGAAGCTCTGTTTTATATGATTTCCTGACGAAGCATGATGTTGAATTATGCTTCGAAGGAATTGAGGATACATACAGGAAATGCCAATAGGAACTGCATTGCGAAAATAGCAGTGATTATATTTCGTCACGTTTTGATTTACCATCTAATTTCCGTCCCATGTACCGATTCATATTGATGCAGCAACTTGAGCAAAACATCATTTTCCGCCATAGATTAGATTCTAAATGCACATTCCGATCTCTCATATGCACATGAAGCCAATTAAACTCAACAATTTGTCTCCGCAATTATTTGGTGTTGAAATTCATCATAAGCAATGCGACACATGAACGACCATATTAGTCGTTGATTTGGTATAAGCTATTTATTTATGCAGTGAGATATTTAAAAATATGCATTTGTTTTAGAATAAAAATATTGGCGCACGTAAATCACTTCGGTTTTTTTTTATATGTCAACTTTTTTTTGTTTATTGTATAAAAATAATTAATCGAAATGTTATATTAAATGATATTTTTTAACTACAAACGGACTTATAGCACTTTCATTATGAAGTATACAAAACATGATTAATTTCTATTTTAAATTTATATTTTAATCGAAATTAGCATTTCTGTGAAATCTATGTTTTTTAAGTATTAAATGCAGAATTTCAAGTAATGAAAATCAACTTTATTGAGAATTAATTTCAGTTATATTATAATTAACTCATAAACGTTCTAGTACAGTGAGTAAATTACTTGGAAAAAATAACTAAGAATTAACTTTTTCCCTTTAATACTTAGCAAACTATGAAGTAATTATAGTAAATCTGAGGTATATAAGGCAATAAACTCATCAAATCTATATTTTATAAAAAAACTTGTTTAATTATAATTGTTACAAACTGCTTATTTCACTGTAAAATAATGTTCTTGCGACTACATTATAAAGTTTAACTACAATATTTTAGTTTTAATAAAGTCAAGAGTAAAGTCACTATTGACAGTGTGATTTTGAATATAAAAAAAATGAAATTTACAATAAAGGTAGCCCATCGCTAACGTTGGTTTTAAATTCCCATCAATTACGTATTGTATAAGATGGCAACCCTAATTTTTGATGTTTGAATTTTTTTTAAATGGATCAGTCTATAAAAGATTAACATGTTTTTATTGTAAAAATAAATCACAAATATGGCAAAAAAATTTCGAAAACTATCGAGTAGTTCGTGGAATTTTCGGTTTCCATATTTTATTTAACGAGTCCACGGCTTAAAGATGAATTAAAAAAAATTTCGGTATACATTGGACGATATGGACCTTGAAAAAATGTAAAGTTCAGATCATTGTACAATAAAATAAAATTTAACGGAAAACATAAAATTCGTAATGCGAATTATATAGATATCTTAAATACAACGACACGAAAATCTCGCATTGACTTTCTCGCCGAGTTTTCCTCCATTTTTCCGCATTTCCCACCGACACCACACCCATTTTCCGACCGACACCCACACACATACAAACATATTGCTGTTAAAATGGCAATTAACGGTCGGGTCCGCGTTATCAGCTCGACTTTTGTGCGCCTCCGAGAAAACGTTGTAATTATTATATATCGCAACAGTGTTGGGCAACAACGGCCTTTCCGTATTATCGAACGGCTCCGGTTATTAATTAAAAGCAACTAACTACACTTCTTCGGCGACAGACAAACGATAATTCAAAAAGGGCCCTCCTCTACCCGTTGGTGTGTGTGAATAATGGTCTGTGTACTAGTCGTTTAGTTGCGAAACGCGACAGATTTGTTTGATCGATTTTTTTGCTTTTGTCGGATTTTTATTTGCTCGTCTCGTTTAGTTTTCCGGAATGGTGTATTATCGGTAAGGTGGTGCTTCATAAACAATCAGAATCATTTCTTTGTGAACATATCAGTAGGGATATCGTTTCCGATAAACGGGCCAAATAACATTTTGGTTATTTATCGGTGAATAAAAATAATAATAATTTTTATGTTTTGAATATTTTTGAGAAGTGTTGTTTTGCGTATGGTTTTGAAAAAAAAAACTTTTTTTTAGAAATTATTTTTAATTATAAATTTTTTTCGGCTTTCGTTACTTTTTCCTGGTTTTTATTTAAAATTTAATTGAAAAATTACCGGATAACCTATAAATGAAAATTATGGTAAATCTGACATCTCCGTGCGTTTGTTTATTGTTTTCATACATTTTACAATTTAATATTATATATTTTAGTTATTCATTATAAAAATGATGAAGGTAGTCTTTAAACGATTCGAAAATATACTTTTCGAAATGATACGATTTCTGTACGATTTAGAAAATATGCTTTTCTTATGTTCGTTTCGGAAATTAAATTTTTATACTTATTGATTTTCAGAAATTAAAAGTTTTCAATTATTTTAATTGCGACTATTATTTTTTTTGGGATTTCACAGTAATATTTTAATACTTCTCAGTTACCTAAAATAATTTTTCAAATAGTATTTACCAAATATTTAATTATATCAAAAAGAACTAACATTTTTTTCATATTCTTGTTTTTTGTAAATCTGAAGACAGAAAACTGACATAAAAAAGAATATTAAGATATAATTTAAAAAAAATCACTAAATATCCAAATTAAATTATTGAAAATATGTTTGAAATCATTTCAGCGGCAGACTAATATAAAAACAGACTTGCCGGATTTCGAAACTGACCAACTCGCACGCTCCCCACTAACTCCGTTAATTTCGAAACTTATTCAAATTAACGTATCGGAAACGCGCGCGTTTATTGTGTATTATTATTCATAGCGCATATATATATTATTTTAACGCTCACGAATATATATTTTTTTGTGCGTTCCGCGTTATTTATGCGTCCAATAATTGCGTCGAGCGGTGAAATTTTGCAGGCGCTCTCTCGCGCCAAAAAGCGAAGCCCCTATTGGAATTTTCAATGAATTATTATTAAAAGCTATATATTTTGGAGAGTGGGGTACGAAATAAACAATAAGCGCCGAGCCGCTTATTAAATTTTCGATAAACAAAAAATTATCGTCGGCGATGAGTCGTTTCGGATGAATTATTTTGCGCGCGTTATTAATTTCACAAATGCGGGGTCGTTGCGAACTCAAAATGCGGTCGAATTATTAGATTAATTAGTATTCACGCTTTATTAAATATATTCAACGTACATCTTGGAGCCTTTTTTTGCTCTGCTCCAGACTGAAAAACCCATGCACAGTAAGTTCTCGAATTACGCGAATTCGACTTACGTCAATTCATGGTTTCACGATTTTGAAATTTATTATTGTTTTTTTATTTAATTGCGATTTGTTTCTTTGCAGTTTTTGTATGATTTTCATTGTACCAATTATTAAAAGAAAATTTGTAAAACGCTCGAGAAAGATCATTAATTAACTTTTGCAAATGTCTCGATTTTTTGCATCCAAATCCGCGTTACGCGCATACCTTTAAACGGGTCTATAAGGAGAAATAATGCAATTGTGCATATTATTTAAAAAAAAAATTAAATTGAATTCGAATTGATCACGCAAGTCGAGAACTTACTGCATTTCGGACCCTTTCAGCGTTCTTGGTTGAAAAACCGATATTTCCCTTTTATATGAGTCAAGGTGGACGTCTTGGGCAACAGAAAATCGTGACCGGCGGGATTGTTCTTTCATATTAGACGAAATGACCTATTCGGAGTGGAAAGTGGCCAGAAAGCCGAAATGCCGAGCGGCAGTTAAGCCCTAATTGGATCCTTCACCTTCAATTACTCGAAGGTACCTGGTCCTCCTGTATCCTCGTAACGCGTGTTCTGGATGTGTACGGGCGCTGGGATACTCTGTGTTCGCAGGAATTAAATTCGAATTTGTATGTAAGTGTGTGTGAATGCAATTATGTTGCTGATTTCGGTGCGAATTAGATATAACCCGGGCAAATTTAGTTATGAATTTTCCGGCTGGACCCATTTTTCGTATTAGTTTTTGTTGAGGAATTTTAGCGTTATGGTTTTATTTCTACTCTTTATTTCGAACAATAAGTTTTGAATATGAATTTTTATTTTTTTAAAATCTAAATAAATAATCGTATTATTTTATTTATTTTTTATTTTCGTCAACGTTAAAGTTTTCTTAGTTGTAAGTATAATATTGGCTTAAGTTAAAAAGAGTTCACAAACTAATGAACAAAGAATAATAATAAAGAATATGCGTCAGCCGAACAAAAGATTATTATAAAATTTAAAATGTATAGATTCAATATATGTTATTATCGATTTAAAATGTTTTCTATAATATATGCAATTATATAACAATCTTAATTTTCAAAACGCTCGCATTCTCTAAACAAATTAATATAGTCAATTTAATTTTAAATTATTTATATTATTAGTCCATGTATATTTGATCCAATCCAACCCAAACCCAAACCTTGATCAACACAAATAAAATTTTTGAAAAAAACCTAACCCAACTCAGCTTCCAACAATTTTTATTTATGTTCGATCCAAACACACCCTTTACTTTTTATTCATGGTTCCTAAAGGACACGATTCATGGAAGAAAAACAGATTTTTTTTAATTTGATGTGGTATGAAAAAATGCATTGTTATGTAAAAACGGTAAAATTCAGTGCAGGCCAGTATACTATTATAATTATATTTACGTAATCATAATTTGTGATATTTTTTAACGATTCATCGTGATTTTTTTTCACATTAGAGTTTTTTATGAAATACATTTGGATGGATGCTCTATCCAAATATACTGATAGAACCTAACTTCAATATTTGTACGATCATAAAATACAAAGTTTTGTGGGATGAAAAAAATACGCCTGGATAAAAATTACTCACTTTCACACTTTTCATTCATGATACGGGCCCGAAAATAATTGTGGTCGTCATGAAGCTCCACCTTTACACATCAAGTTTCAAAAACCTCCAGCAGATTAGAAAACAGCAACGAGCCGTGAGCAAACATCGAGCAAAAGGGTCTACCACTTCTCCCTTCGGCGGGCACTTTCGACAATTCAAACATCGGACACGATTCACAAACGGACACGGCCAGTGTTTGCTCGATACGACGAGTATTATTTCGCGTTTAATTAAGTGTCCGAAGATGGAAGAAGGACGAAGCCGCAGGACACTTCCGTAAGCAGCTTGCAAGATCCTCCGCTTTGTTCCGAGATTCCAATCTGGCGGCGATGAGTGTTTTTGCCGTGTATAACGTTATGGGGATCGATTTTTGTTTTGTTGAAATCGAAGATCGGTTCTAATTTATCATGTGGAGTTTGCGGATTGTGGATTAAAATTTTTTTTTTGAGATGAAAATTTATATTATTATGATGTTTATGTAACGTTCATTATATAATAGAACATGGATTTTCTGATGTTAAAAAAAGTTCAAAAGAAAATTATAATATTTCTCAGAACATTAATTATTAATACCAATTACACGTCGAATATTGTTAGTGAATGTATTATATAAATATTGAATAATTTTTCCGTGTGGAATTTTCTCATTATTTTTCCAGTGCTTTCAATTTCAAATTTCAATCAAATATCTCGATGATTGTGAAAAGCTTAATACACAAATTTAAGCCTAATCAATTGAAATGATTCGCAATTAATCCATTTACTAAAATCAATAAAAATTTCGAAATACAATGCAATTGAACTAAACCGTTTTAATTAAAAGTATTCACGGTCCAAATCGACAATCCGCATTTAAATCCAATTTTCAAAACTAAACCTTTTTTGACATCAACAGCAAACCGGGCACTAAAAAAAAAGATTAAATCCAGTTTCAACACTGCGACAACTCATTGAAGAAACACAGCTTCTTCGCAAACAATGTATGTATTTTTCGGAGAAACGTCCGTACATTCGTATTTATATAATGTAGGTTTTACGGTAAGGCGTATAGTTGTGCTCGTTTCGCGGTTTACGTCTTGTTTTAGGGACACGTCGAAGGACGAAACCTTTGGTTTGCAATTAGACGCGTTTAATTGTGCCGTGTATACTACAGGTGGGTCTCGAATGTCACCGTATTCTTAGACGACGTGGAATAATTAAAGTTATTCAATATAAGGGTGGAATAACGTTCACGAACGGTGAAAATAAGAATGGAGTCATTTTGAATGGGCGAGTGTGGTTTTTAAAATTGGAAATTTTGTATGCTCGAAAGAGTTGGTTTTTAAACCAGGCAGATTTTTGAATTGCTCGTAAAAGGAAGTTTGTGATGTTGATGCTGAGCGGTGGAAATTTTAAGGGAAATTCAATGTACATTTACACTCAATCCTCTTTTTACACGGGGATACGTTCTAGATACTAACGTGAAAAAAAAGTATGGTAACCATATAAACATTGGAGAGAAGTTCATTGAACTTCTAGTATATTTGATTTTACTAGATAGTACTAGTATTTTTAGTATATTTGAATTGAACTTTTGTCCGAAGGTACTTTATAAAAAATGTACAACGTGAAAAAATTTCACTATGTAAAAACATTGAAAATTTTTATTTCATAGCTATTATATAATAACAGTATACTGGCCTGCACCAAATCTCTCCATTGTTGTATAATAATAATATTACGCTATATAATAATATGTTTTTTATACAGTGTTAAAGTGAAAAAATTATGTAAAAAAATAATCGGTTCTTCTCCCATAAACAGTGTTATTTAGAAACCATGTAAAAAGAAGATTTGCTGTACAAAGAATTAGAGAATATTGATGTAATATTCGATTATTCTAAATTGATAAAAAACAATAAAAAAAAACATCTTACAATTATTTACTACGGTGTACTGTTATGTGAAATTCTAAAACTCTTCCGAAACAAATAAAAAAAATAAAAAAAACCCATCACCGAAAAAATCCACATCAAAAATACGTATTGATATTGTACAAAGACGAACGGTGCGCAATAACAGGCTACCAACGCATCAGTCGTTCTCAAACCGTGCGCCGCATTAATTAATCACCCGAACAACCGTGGCGAATAAATAAGAGCCCGAGTCTCGTCCATTTTTAATATCGACAGGCCCAAGGCTGTATTAGCGGACCGAAACCCACCCGATTCGATACCCCTGTCAACGGAGAGGAAGAAATTGATGTAAACGATACTGAGCAAATGGACCTTTCGCCGATTCGAAATTCGAATATGAAAAAATGGAGGATTTTTCGATCGAGAGTTGTATTTTATGTGTGTATATTTCGATGGGATCGTGCATTGTTTGTTTTTTTTTAATTAATCGAAATTTTCTGACGGTAAAAAAGTTAAGTTTATAAAAAATTACAATCGTGTTTTTAAATGAATTTTTTTTCAGAAATTTCAACCATATGAAGCCATTGAAATTTCTTTGAAAATAAATTCAATGAAACTATTAAAAGTTTTTTTATTACGAATTTTACTTTAAAACTCAAATATAGATCGCGGACGATACTTGAGAGCTTTTATATTTATCTATGAAATAATATAAAAAAAAAATTTCTTAGTTACATATTTGTCATTTGAACATACCTCATTTTGTTTAACTTCAACGATGAACCAAAAAAACTTAACCGTTAATCAAAACTTAATTTTTTAATGCGAAATCAAGCGTTGAATATCAAAAACTAAATTAAATACGAAATTACTTGTTTTCAATTTGACTTGAACTATCGAATGAGAAAATTTTGTTCAGTTTATCAACGTATTAAAATGAATATTATCGAATTCAGTAGCTTTTAATTGAGGGGCTAAATGTCGCATTCATAATGAATTTCGCCAGCCTCGCCAATAACGTTAACGATTAATTACCGAATCGTTAATAATATTAGATCAACAATACAGGTACGTGGGTGCTTAATTCTGAAAACGACTCATTTGCGAATTAGTAATAATTCTAATGACCTAGCAGGCCACCGTTAATTGTTCGAGTCCAAATCCGATTACCGAACTCACCGAATCTACAATTGCAATGTGATTATTGTCTTGTTATTTATTATGAATGCGTTGTACTGGAAGAATTTCGTGGAAAATTACCTAAAAATAACTTGTATTTATTATGGACAAATTATAAAAATATATTTTATTATAGATTGAATATTATATGAGTTCTGTGGATATATTTTTTTCGAGTGCCAAGAGGAATTACCACCGACTCGTTAATGTCTTTTTTTCTCTTCAACTCACCCTTTCATCAGAGACCTTTTATTCAGTGGTATTCAACGCGTTCTCTAAATATATTCCCCATAGAAAGTGTCGAAATAATTAATCGATCAAATTAAAATTAGCCACGCTAGAACTCGACAATTCACAAAAGCACACACCTCGGACGGACAATACAAAAGAATGATTATTTCGACGCGTTCGCGTGCAAAAAGTTGAACGTCCGTTCAGGCAGATTTTTCGCTTTTTCATCGAAGGTTTTCCCGTGAAAGCCTTCGGGTAACCCTTTCGCCGCGGCGGCCGAAAGATTTCGAATGATTAACCCCGCGCTCGCTTATTAGGGGCCTTTCGAGACGCGGATTTCCGCCTTTTGTTTTTCGCGTAAAAGGGAAAAAGGAAGGAAGGAAAAAAGCCGGGGAAAGAGTGGAAATAAATGCGATGGATGGAAAGCGAGCCGCCGATTTTTCCGGGTTTTCGCATACCGCCGGGTTTCCGCTCTTAGCGAGAACGCGAAAATTAGACTCTCTCGGGCCGTATATAAAATTATATCGTATCAAAAACTCGTTTATGAACATCCCATTTTGTGCTTTTAGCTTCGGCGAAATAATAAATGTTTACAATTAATTAATTGAAAAACGATTTCGCGAATTTACGCTAATCATTAGGCGGTGTTGATTCGATTTTCTGCGTTTGGAAACGTTTTCATTCTGCAACGCCGCAAAACATTCAATTTTCATTTTGCCATAATGAAACCAACTTTTTATCAGAATAGAAAAGATTCGGCCGTTTGCATCAATTTGGGAAAGTTTCGTTGTCGGCCCCTCACCACCCTTTTTTGGAAGCACGCTGCGAGCATAGCGTACGTATAATCTTTAATAAAATTCATAAGCACGATTTACAATTAAGTCCCCCGTTAATAGAGCACTTTAATTTATCTCGAAGAGACGTTGCCGTCGCCGAAAACGGGGTGGAGGTGAACGTGCAGCCTAGAATATTAAAAAAATATTTGGTTGAAATTGTGCGAAAGTGTGTTTGGAGCTTAAGTGATACAAAAGCTTCGTTGTTTTTTAATATTATATTATATAATCTAAACTTTTTTTTCAATTTTTTTTTGTATTGTACTGTATTTTTATTTACTGCTTGTAGTATCGAAAGTTATTGGAATTATAAACGAATCCATCAATTAATATCAAAATTATAATCATTCAACTATTCTACCTTTCTGAACTTGCAATTTCAATGATTTAATTTTTTTTTTTTTTATTCGACATTTTAATAATTATAAAAATATTTATTACATATATAAAATCTTAAATAAAATATTTATCTATAAGAAAGGATCGATTATACTCAAAAGTCTTATTCATACGAAAAATTCTGTAATCATTATATAATATTTTACTATTATATATAAGTAAACAAATAAATTATAAAAAAGTGTTTTTTATTGGAAAATGATATAAAATAATAATACACAATAAAAAAATTATTAAATAAAACAACACGAATTCAAATCGGGCAAGCTTAACGAAAGCGTTTCTCTCATAGGAATCGATTTCACCTATATTATTTATTTATGAAAGAATTTCGACTGTCAAGCTATGCGTTATTAAACCGAAAACGGAGAAAAAAAAGTTGACCGAAAAATGTTTTACATAAAATACATAATACGTGGAAGCCATCGTAGCATTTCCTTGCACAAGTATGAAATTCATTGTGTTCTTTGACTTCAAAGGCGGCTACCGTGTAAGAATTTCGCTGTTTATAAAGAATATATTCTCAATCGTGAAATTGTAAATTATAAATGAGTCGCAGACTTTTTTTCGTCTGGCTTTCTATTACATGAGAATTATGTTTCTTTTTATTTTTTCCTCTCGCTCATATGCCGAAGACAAATTTCCTCGGTTGTGTTTCATTCACTTTTTTTGTATGTATAATATGTATTTCGAATTTTAGAATAGAACAAATTTAAATCATAAATTATCTTTCATCGTGATAAAACAATGGTTTTTTCGGTACAGATTTTATGACTGTATACTATAATTATAACCAATAAACGTTAACAAAATATTTACGTGGCAAATGATCGAAAAGCTCGAGAAAAATTGTAAATATATATATAATATAAACAAACCGTGTCTGCTTTTCTCTTTGGCGTCGTAAATAAACAAAATAATATTGACGATATTTTGGCGTTCGTCGAAAATTGGTCTTTTACTCGCGATCAATTTACGTTTGAGGGCCTTTCAATACAGACGCTCGAAATTAGTTAGTTTATAACAGCCTTGCTGTTAAAGTGACGTCTGTCAAATTTATTATCAATTATTTATTAGTGTACGGCAAATCACCATGGAAGGTTATAGCGCTAAACAACTAATCAAATATCACTCTAAATTTTAAAATAGAGAATCCTTATTGAAAGACCTTATACAATATCATACGGAACATTTCATTTTCGTACGAATCATCCGAAAATAAACTTCGAATTTTAAAATAATAATATATTTATTTATTATATACTTCGATTAACTTTTTCAGTAAATTCAACATTGAAGCAAAATTATTCTTTATTCGAAATGACATGCATATATATTTTTTCGTTATAATATTAATTATCGAAAACCTTCTGCGACAATCACGTCGTGTTCAGTGAAGCTCTTCGTCAGACTCAATCAAACGATATAAAGCCGACTATTTTTCGCACAAAAAGGAGCCACTCTAGTCCTATTCCATCCATCGGCAAGCACTCACCTCGCACACAACACAATGAAACACACAAAATATAATATTACATAATACGGGAGCGATTGACCGAAAATCTCGCAGCGGAGCACACTCGTCGGCGCAAGGAAGGAACCCCAGATGAAAAGCTGTCAATGACAGGAAATTGAAAAAGAAAAACGCCTCCGATATTTTCCCTTTTCATTGTTTGGCTAAACGGGCGAACATTTTAATGCGAAAACGAGAACTTTCGGCCCCGACAACCCTTTGTGCGAAAACCGAAATATAAAGAGGCGCTGCCTCACCCCGCGCAAGTTTTCCGACGGCGGTTTTCGCGAATTGTGCACGAAATAACAAACAATAAATTTCCCTCTGTCTGATGATTCCGACGACAGGAACTCGATCGCTTTGCAATAATAATAGTGCGAATGTTGCCGAACGGTCGGATGGGAATTGCGCATTGTGCGCGTAATGAGCCTGCGGTGTCAAACTACGTTTCGATCGAATCATATTTTCGTTAATTGAACGATTCTCGATTTGAAATAGTCGGGATGGACTTGTGTTCGAAATCGTCGCGTGTCAGTCTATCGCGATGATTTGAATGTTTATTTCCATATTAGTTTTGATATAAAATTAAATTTATTAATACGGGCGTGATGTCAATAACATCGGCTGTGAATTACGTGATTATATATAAAAAAATTAAATCTATGCGAAAATATTTTATAACCGTTCCGTTGCGAAAAGTCGTTGCGCGTTTGTTATATATAGAGGATAATGTATAGGCCCGATGTTGATAGCATCGGCTGTAAACTTATAACCATACTATTACGTAAAAAAATATTACAAAGATTATAGCCGATATTATAATGGAAAAAAGACTAAATTTGGAGGTCGCGATTTTTGAGCTCGAGAATGCTGTAAATAGGGATTATAGCCGTTATTTTAATGGAAATTCAGGCTTAATTGGAATGGCATAGACAGTAGTAATATCTGCTACCCGATGCCCGTACTCGATTTGAATATGTTTAATATTTAATTAATAAAATCAGTTCATTTATTATTGTCACGATTACAACATATAGGCAAAGCCAGAGGCAGTAGGTAATAAGCATCATATTATAGACGTTAACTGTGTACGCATATGACGACCATATTCACGAAAAAGTCGCGTCATCGAACAGATAAGCAGACGGACAGACAGGCACACGCAGAAATCCGCTATTATATATATGGAATTTTGCTTACATCAATTAACTTAAATACTCAGAATCGCAATATTTTCGTTTTTAAAGTAAAATTTTAAAAGGTAATATTTAACTGTGCATTGAAACAGTATACGTTGTGCTTTAAGACAAATTATTTGTGCATTAGAATAATTTATGATGTATCAAAGAATCTCTTATTAAGAATCATTTTATTTGTAGTATGCAATGAAAAAATTTTTCGACACTATAATGTGAACATTAAAAAATATGAAATGATCAATAGAAAAAATAATTCAAGCATTGAAATATCCTAAAGTCTTAATCCATAGATAATATAATACTACTATCAACTGTAAATGTTTCCTTTTATTAATATAATATTTTAATTTTAATTACATTTTAAAAATATGGTCCGTTTTTGATTCCATTATGAAAGTAGTGAATAATAGTCGTTCGTTTAGTATTTCACCCTATTTTAGGGTTTACGTTGTTGCCAATCCTTTATTTATATTCATTTTAATGTACGTTTTATTCGTTTTTATATACAGATATTTTTTCAATGATCGAACAAGTTTTACAGATACACACATTTTTTTTAATGCAAACTAATTTTATTAATTGTCCCCCGTGTTTTTGTCATTTAATTGGTGGTATCTGGACTAGTCCACTTTCCACATTAGTAGGAACGTGATGAGACAACAGGTACTATAACGATGCAAGATTTTGTAGGTGGTCTTTTTTGATAAGACATTTTTTTTATGAATAATGTAAAAGTGAGCCGATTCAAACTCATGAACCGCACACACTAGTTTGCCAATCGCCTGTAATATTTATAATATCACAATAATAGCGACGTCGGTACATATAATTCTTATAGCGGTCGATAAAGTGAGTAATCGGAACCATTTTTCAGGATCGTTTCATCAATAAGAGACTAAACTCTCGTTTTCGAATCAAATGGTTCAATACTCAATTTGAGACAATCGAGTAGTTATTAAAAACGGATCTACCCTCGCCATCCCAGAGGCTTGAACCATCATCTTTACGAATGACAATCCATGCAGCGTTATCGTTTCGTATCGTTTGGCTAGTTAATTTATTAATTGCTCAGCATAAGTGCACGTTTATTTTTATAAATATTCGTTTAAATTGTCCCATTTCAATTTATTATATACGAAATAATCGAAAAATTTTAGTGTTCCCACTCAATAAATCCGTCGATATTCCAATACGCGCTCAGTCCATATCGTACCATACCGAATAGCGGTCCTTCTTTTAAAACCAAGCGATTTTTCCTCCAGATTTTTCTGCATTTTCCCCAGTTGTCCCAACACCCTGTGCTATCATAGATGCGTCCAATATCCGCCATGGGCGCCTTTACAACAAATCGCTGTCTCCTTACCGGGTCCTAAACGCGGATCGACAAATACAAAACGCCCCTTTCCCACCCCTTTACCTATAAAAAGTGTACTGAGGGGTGGTGTGATGTGCTAAAGTAGCCCCTAGTTTGCTGCGATATAAGCACGGTTCCCAAACTGGGGGACTCTAATTGAAAATCGATATTTGCTTAAGTGTACGGTTGCTTCTTTTTATATTGTTCAACTCAAAACATTTAAAGACATACTTTAATAGAATCAAATGTCTGTTTATTTTTTTATTTATTTAATAAATGATACAATTTTATATGTTTTTCTTTATACTTAAAATTTAATCAGTTATGAATTTTAATTATAACTTTTCACTCATGATGAGCGTAATTCCATAAGCGCACTGTGAGGTTTTGAACAAAATTATCAAACACATTTATACTGAGATAGAAAAGTAGTTGTTTTACAATGGAGTTTGAGAAGTACTGATTTGGGATCTCATCTCCATTTCGGACCGACTCGGCCCCTTTAGGGGCTTCGGAAAACTCGTCGGATTTTCGGACGATGTGCAAGGGACTTTGCAAACTATCAATTATTAGAAATGGTGTGGTGCTGGTTGGGGTGCAATGCGGATATAAAAAAGAAAACTGTGTGATTTTCCGCCCCAAGTTTATATCGTATCAAATATATGACCCTAGTATCGATACAGACAAAAAAAAACTTATAAAGTCCACCTATTTCGATAAATTTTCGACGTGTAAAAGATAAACTGCTGGTTATTTTCGATCTAATATGAATAATTCATTGGTCTACAAATAAAACGAAAATTCGAATCGATTTCGACCGATAGAAGGTATAGGTGTCCCTGTTCCGAGACAACGTTCCAGAATGGGTCAAATTTAATGAAGGTGCCATCGAAACAAAGGGGTCCTGATTAACCTGCTGGAGCGTCGTCTAGCAAAAGCCGAATTTAATTTTGAACTTCCCGCCTATGTCTGGACAGGAACTGCGACCATATACTATTTTTATTACATTATATATTTTTTTTATTCATACTAGATTTTAATATAATATAGTATGCATTTTATTACGAAATATTATTTTACTAACTAAAAATAATTGAGATTCATATGAATAAAATAACTTTTGAATAAAATTCATTTAATAAGTAAAATTATAAATATCACTAATATTTTTGAAACGTTAGAGAAAAAATTTTCATCATTTAGCAAATAAAAATGACACCGTGCTGATTAAATTACGGTCAAATACTGAAACCGGGTGCTCGCGAAATGCGCTAGTACGTGTCGGGTATTTAATAAAGTTTCCATAATTATATGCCTAGTCGGTGTAAATTAGCTGAAAGTGCGGCTAATTCGACTAATGTTATACCGCTGAAAACTTTCGTCGGAGCGCAATTTTCATTGTCGTGTCAACACGCCGAAAGCAAAGTTCTTCTTGGGGCACTTTAACTTTGCGGTTATAATGTGAAAGTTTCGACCAACGCAGCGAAAGGGGGGCCAAAAGTGAAATTGTAAAAAAAATATATTATATATGTGCGTATTATTTTTAACATTCATATCTACGTTTGTGTATGTTTAACGAATAATTGAAATAGTGAGATATTAAAATCATAAATAGAACCTCAAATGCATTTTCAAGCCTTGATAAATCGTTGAGAAACATAAAGACACGTTTCAGTTGCGGAAATAACAATAACTGTGTCGGGAGCTTGAGTGCTTTCGTGGTAGGATTTTTAACAATATCCACGTTACTTTAGGCCCTGGATTCAGAAGCGATGCTTTCAGACGACAAGTGCAGGTATCGTCTATGTACCTCGACAGACGTTTAATGCTTGAAAACAACACCATTCGAAAACCCAAACGTGTGGAAAGAATTCACGAAGCACTACCTAATCGCATTCTTGCTTCCGTTCCAGTGGAAGTGCTAAAAGGGTGCATCTGTCCTAGGAGATCGTACAAAAATTGAATTTAATTTTATCGATTGTATGGTTATCTCATTTTAATGGATTGGAAATGACAATTGCAATTTAATCATTATTTTACGGATAATTTTTAAATGGTGTTTTTGGAATATGAAAATGTTTGATTTATTATGATTGAGTTGGTAATATAGGTTAATTGAACAAATTTGCGTTGAGTATAAATGTTCTTCATAAAAGTTACGTTTTAAATAAATAATAAAAAAATAATTAAATGAAGGTTTGCATTTAAACATAATCGATAATCACAAGTATGCAATTTGAATAATAAACTATTAAATTATATTATAATATCGAATACACAAATATTTGCAAAAGTAAACAATTAAATATAGTCCGTTGTAAGTATGACGTAGCTTGAGCGTATAAGGTAAAAGTTTCGCAGGCTTGTTTAGCAAAATTAACTGATTTTCTAAGTGAGCTTCAAAACCAATCAATAAGCGCTCTGTCGAACGAACGAAACTTCGCATGGCTTTGTAAATTTACAACTGTACAACGTTTATAAAGTACGACACATTAAAAAGTTCACTCGAATGGTATTAATTTAACAAACAAAAATCGAACTCAATAACTTCCTCGATAATCGCAATCGAACCACCGTTTCGTAGCACATTTTTTCAACGCCATAATATTTATTACACAATCACGACTACATAATAAATCTGGCGGCACGACCCGACCCTAAAACGCCAACAATGAAGAAATCAAACCGAAAACCCGCAAAAAAACCGAAACCCGCTAAACCGCCGTCGTAAATCAGTTCATAAAAATATTACCGATGCGAATTTACTCTCTTGTTTCGAATATCGTTACACATGTACGTGTTCGTTCATCTTTGATTCGGTCACGCGCGCGATCATCGACCGTCATCAAAGGAGACGAACTCTCGGCTCCGAAAATAAAAATAAAATAAGGGCGGCAACGGGACGAAAAAATAAATAAAAAAAACCGACAAAAAGCGCCCCTTTCGCGCGGAAAGGGATGGATGGTTAGGGGATTTTTTCAGCGCTGAAAAACCGTGAGCCGATCGAAATTTACGAGCCGCGTTACGTGAGAACGTAAATATGTCGGCAAACGGCGATTGTCAAACGTTGCGAGCAGAAAATAACCTGCGAACATCTTCGGTTTTTATTTGGTTACTGAATGTTGTTGTTTTTTTTTAAGGTGATGGTTTGGTCTAGTCAGATCGATTGGTGAAGTTGAGCGATGGGTTGCGCGATCAGTAGTTTGAAAGCGATGATGGTGCTACGTTGTCTTTTAGATCGATTAGATTTTAATGTGATCATCTATATTTTATGATAAATGATTATTGAATTTTTTGAAATTTTCAAGTTTTTTTTTCAGAAATTTTCTTTATATTTTCCAATATATAATCTATAAACGTACACGTGTGATAATAACTCTAAATTTTCTGTTAAAATATTTTATTATGAATAATTTATGTTTACATTATCTTCATTTAGACCAAAATTTAATCATTTTACATTATTATCAGAATAAAACAGTTTAAGTCAAATATATGCTTGAGTAATTTCAAATATTCCGAACTTTATAACGATCCATAAACACATTCACCTGAAGCTTGTTCAGAATAATCTTGTGTACTTTGAAAACTGTTTTCGTTAATGAAATTCTTTGATTCGCGCATCGGTGCCAGATTTAAAACATTTTATAGAAAATCAACATTAAATATAGCCATCAATATTATGTGTACAGAGCTCGGAGAAAAGTCACGCATACCGAACAAAGTTGTTTTACACGAGAGATGTTTCTTTTATTTTTTCGGTCGTCTCATTTTTATTTTTGTCCGTATAAACAGCGAAAGTTATTTTAAGAAAGTGAATTCCGTCACTCCCGAATGATTTTTCCCCGATACAATGTGTACACTCCGTATATACTACGGGATTACGATAAAAGGAAAAACCGCTCGCGACCCAAATATTTCTCAAGGAAAAAAGAACAAGGGCGATATATTAATATTCCATAAGAGGTATCTGGAACTGATTGGTATAAAAAAATTGACTATCCGAATGTAACCTATCGAAGTTTCCAGCATTTTCAGAACGGAACAATTCATAATTAATTTCAAAGTATATTTTCGATAATTTTCTACAAATCGATTATGTATGAAAGTCGACAAATTACATTTATTTTTCACGTTTGATAACTTTGAAAATAAATTGTCAAACGAAAACAATCACTGGCACTTTAATCTAGTTGATGGGTTCGACTCCATAAAATGAACAACATGTTAACTCAAATTATAAATTATTTAAAAGTTTCAAAAAGCATATCTGGCCTTTCCGACTGAGTTCAAAATATCCGACAACAAATGTTCGACGATGTTTAATTATTTAGACGAAAACTATTAATTGAATAACGATTTTCCGATAGTTTTAATTATCGACGATCTCCGCGATATCACAATACATACAGACTGCGTATAAATTCCGATGATAATTAAATTGGCCGCGTTTCTAATTTAACGATACCAAACACACAACAACTCCACTCTAATCCTACACAAATGAATAACGTGTATAAGTCGATCCGTTTAATGCCCACGCGAGATGAACCCGAAAAACGGGATCCGCCCCGAAACGGATAAAATAAAACGGGAATGTATTCGGACACGCGTCCCGCTCACCGTCCAAAATAAAACCGGATAAATATTGCATGCGAATGCGGCCACGGAACGAAATAAAAAATGAATAAAATAAAAGAGCAGCGAACTAAGCGGAACATCATATAGATGGATGCGAATCTAGTCGACCGTTCGCGTGCCTGTTAACAATCAAAAGGGCGAGGCAATTAGGCCGCTCGGATAAGGCAACGCGATAAATCTACGGACGTTTCCTTCAAGAAACGAAACCGATTGTAAACTCGAAAAGAGTCCGCTTAACCCATTGTCGGCCCGTCCCCTCGGATTTCTGGGATGTGTCGAACGGTGTGCGAGGAGGTGCTGTTTGACGAATGGACGGACTTTTCGTGAAGGGCCAAGTTGAAAATGGTTATTTTTGAATTGGTTATTCTTAATGTAAATATATAATGGCGGATTTCTGTGTCTGTTCGATGACGCTCGCGAATATGGTCTTTATATGCGTATACAGTTAACGCCTATAATATGATGCTTATTACCTAATGCCTCTAGTTTTGCTTATATGTCGTAATTGTAACAATAATAAATGAACTGGTTATATTAATTTAATACTAAATATATTCAAATCGAGTACGGTCATCGGGTAGCAGAAGTTACTACTGTCTATGCCATTCCAATTTAGTCTATATGCCTATTAAAATAATGACTATAATCCCTATTTACATCATTCTCGAGCTCGAAAATCGCAACCTCCAAATTTAGTCTTTATGGTCATTATAATAACGGTTATAATTTTTGTAATTTTTACTTTATTACGTAATAGTATAGTTATACATTCACAGCCGATGTTATCATTATCTGTTCTATACATTATCCTCTATATATAACAAACGCGCATCAACTTTTCGCAACGGATCGGTTATAAAATATTTTTGCATAGATTCACAGCCAATGTTATTATATTAATATCGAGCCTATATACTAATTCTTAATAAAAATAAAACTTTATCCTACTTTATTTTCGATGAAATATAAATAAAGTTTTAATATGTGCTGTTATTTGATGTAGATTTCGATTTCAAGTTCTGAGAAATAATATAGGATTTATTTTGATGAAAATCGGAGATTTATAAGAGTAAAAATAGGATTTTCATTTTCGAAGTTATCACGTGACAAAATTGTTTAAATATTGACACATGCGACTCTCTTTTATTATCATTTCATGGTTGTTTAATATAGCGTTCTGGTTACACGTGGGTCGTGCCCGATCACTTTGTCTCGCAATATTTGACGGGTCACGGCGCGTTCTCTGCCAAGCTCAAGCAGCTAGACTTTCGAAATGACCCTCACTGTGCCTTCGGAGAGATTCAGGACCCGGATCATATCCTGTGGTCTTGTTCTCTGGCAGAAAAAGAGAGAAAGGACATGTTTTTCGGGTTTCGCGATCGTTTGCCATCTTCCAATATTGACCTCGTATCCTCGAAATTTGCCTTTCGTGCGTTCCGTACCTTCGCCAAGAGGGTCGGTTCGCGGAAGGACATATTTCGTTAAAATTTTCCTTGTCTCGACATTCCGTATGCCCCCTGGAAAGCAGGACATTCGCGATTGCTTAGTTAAAACTAAACGCAGAGTTCTCAGTAAATGTGATGTGACGCCCGCAGTTTCGCCTAGTGTCGCTGGTACCCAACTAAGCCGACTCAGGAAGCCAGCATAAAGTGGGGTGCATGTATTTAATATAATAAATTAGAAAACTTTAAAAGTATTATAATTATAATACTATTAGAGTGATCTTATTTACTTGCTCATTCATTATAAACCTAGTTCATACTAGTTGAATTTTATCAAAACCATTGTTTTAGAAACTTTAATGAAAAAATAGGCAAAAAAATATACACACACATAAATAATTATAACTTTGATGTTTTTGAGATATGATTAATATTAAAACTCGAAATCAAAGAAGCTAGATATAGAATTTATATAGTTCTGGGTCAGAAATTGCTTAGAAGATGGAACGGTGAAAATTATAATGAAACTACTCAAATTGCATAGTTCAAAATTTTGGTCCGTTTTCTTTTCATTTTCATTTCGTTTTTGACTCGTCAACTTTTGAAATTTTTGGACTATAAACTTTATTTTCGATAGATTTTCATTAAAAAAATCTGTCATCACGAAATTAAGAGAATCCTGGAGTTTTTTATACGATATCTCTGATCTAGGTCCAAATTTTAATCATGTAAGAAAGAAGAATTAATTTTTTTAACATAATTGAAATAGAAAGGTTTCCTGTTTTGTCTTAAATTAAAGAATTTTATTTTTCGTAATCCAATGTATTTAAATACCATTGGGTGCTCAATTATAGAATTTTTACGTCACAAACTATTCCGAATATATTTTTATGAAATTACACGTCAGTTCATGGAGAACCGATTGTTTTTCTTAACCTGTAGAAATTTACTGACGAAATATTGTTTACAGACTATCTTACAAACAATTATTTCTTTTAAAATGGTCTCACCTTTAAATATCAACAAATTTTATATGAGTATTTTTTAAAAAATTTGACATAAATTTGTTTATGAGATTTTCATAGTTTCAGTAAAATTTTACTAGAAACTTCCGCATTCAAAATTAAAATCTGACTTAAGTCTTAATTTCACATTAGTTTTAATAAAAATTGTAAAAGTTATGAACTTCCAAAGTGTGTTTACATTTTCTTGGGACTCTGTATATATATCTTCCATAACCATTTTTCGTAAGTACTACTTTTCGAATGACCCGAAACGATAATATATTCTAAAAAACCAAACTGGCAAACTTCTGGCGGTATCTCGCCGCCCGACCACGAAAACAAAACACTCAAAATTTATATACAAGATGCCTTTATGCGAAACTGCATTCGAAAGTACACAACACCAAACCCGCACGAATGCATGCAGCGCACTCATACGAAAACCCTCACCGTACAACATACAGAAAAATCTAGTTTTGTTTCGTCTTCGACATACCGGAGATACGACGGGAACATTTCTCCCGCGGAAAAACGAACAACCCTATGTTGCATCCTAAATTTTACGAACGGAATACCAATAAGGTTGCACACGGCACAGATACGAGTCAAACCACCCGTGTACGTATTAACACCGTCTCGCGTATATTTTTAGCCGTGTGTGCATATATTATAATATTGTCGAGGGTGTTTTTGTTGAATCGTGCTCGCACCTTTGCAGCGAATGGCTAAAGCCTCCATCCCGAGGCTTGGGTACTTTGCGGAGACAATTTGGCGCAGCTGAAAGTAATGGCGCACCCGTCGTTTTTACAGCAGACGACGCTCGTGGTGCCGCTGAAAAGTTCCGGGATCGTTCCGGGAATGTGGGTGTATCGGGAGAACGATCGCCGAATGATGTTAGTCGGTTGAAAATGATAGGTCGGTGTTGGGGAGCTTTGTTTCCGAGCGATTTTCGAGGCGTGTTTTGTGTGTGAAATTGGATTGTTTGATAAGCGGGAAAGTTTAAAAATAAAATTTGTTTACGTACCGAAGAGAATATCTCGAGTTGTTGTATGTTGAAAAATTTAAATATGTTTATCCAATCCAATTTTTGTATAACGTTCTATTTTTATGTTAACGTTCACTCTAATTATAGAAATAAAATAAAATTTTATTTATGAAATTCATATAATATTTCTTTGATGTTTCGGCTTTATTTCGATTGGGTGTTTTGTATCAAAAATAAAATTTAGGTTATTTGCCTATTTTACCTTTAATATTTTGAATATTTGTATTTATTCGTTCATTGTGAAAAAAAAATTCTTAAAACTGTCGACATTTTTTATTAAGCCAATAAAAATTTTACACATTGAAAATACCATTCAAATGATAATTTACTTCAAACAATATCAATATTGGTAAATCACTGAAAAGTGAAGTTTCATAACAAATGGATTTCATGAATTGTGGAAACAACCGAAAACGCAAGGATGCTCTTGTATAATCCCCATTTTATGGTCTTTTATAGAGTTTCCGTCGCTAACGAGAAGCATTTAAGAAAAAGGTTTATAGTGAGCATGGCTACCCATTCCATCATATAATACATCCACACATTAATATGCTCTCATTATCACTATCACTCAAAATGAAAATGAAATAATAAGCGATCTGTCATCGATGAGATCGTCACGTTTACATCAACACATCATAAACAAACACCTTATTTCGCGTAACTTTGACATTTGAATACATTACTGATGGACGCGAATAAAATCTGTCACTTCAATAGAAATTTTACGTTTCCTTAATCACGTGGTTCGCAATCACGTATCATAACCACTGAGATATTTACACGAATAAGATCTATCAGCTTGACATTTAGTTCATCTATCGAGCGGTTGCGATACTTATTTTAAATCACAAACTGTTGGTTTTCGAGCGATACGTTGGTATCCGTCCGTTGTCTTAGCACCTATATTTTAAATAATCAGAATATATTTAAACTGATAAATACACTTTGACTGCAACAGATACATTTGAGAATTTTCCCTAGTGCATCATCGGTAATCACCCTCGCTTCCGCTCATTATGAATCCTCACCTTAGCACCCACGCCCACAACGGATCCTCACCCTGACACAACGACCTGCAAACCCCCCGAAAACAGAACCGCACCGGTAACTTTTTGACAGACCGTGAATTGAACCGTGGCCCGCCGGTGACAAATGGCCGCACACATATTTACCCGCGCGTTTTACAACCGTACAAAGAATGGGGGCGGATTTAGACGGTGTCGCGCCGATTTATTGCCGCCGAAGATCGCCAATACACCCCCTTCTAAACCTGGACCACCCCCATAGGGGGGGATGGTGGAAAATTCGCGGAAACTCGGCCGTTTTTGTTTCGGATCGGGTTGATCGGGCCGCTTGTAAACGGAGAGCTTCGGAGGTGGGTTCGGTTGGTTTTTTTTTCCCGGTGCCGTTTCGCGATGAAGTCTTGCGTTTTCGGTTCGGTTTGCGTTCTCGTCGAAACCGGGCAAATGCTCGGTGAAAATGATATATTTTGTGTGCGCGATTTCGATGTTTTGGTTTCGGTCGTTTGTCGATGTGGGCGAATGTGGAATATCTTCGGTACGGGATGTTATTGTTGAGGAAATCTACACGTGTTTTATGGTTTGATGAAAAATAGGCCTGTGTTTTATGGAGCGCGATCTGTGTTATTATTTATATTATACTTAAGATCGGGGGTTGGCAAACTTTGGAACATCAAAACTTTGACGTAAAAATTTGAGGTTTGATGGACTGGATAGCAAACTCGCAACTTACATGGGTAATTCTATTCAAAGAGCAACAAAAAACAAGCTCAAATTTTTCAAAAGTTAAAACTGGTCGATCTTAATATAGTTTTGAAAATCGATTCTGGCCCGTGAGTCGGAGTTTTTCAACATGGGCCTTAAACCATATAAATATTAACCGATATTAAATTTTTTTTTAATCAGCATTATAGTTTGTTTGAACATAATAATATAGTATATATAATAATATCCCTCATTATCGACAATTTCCGATCGCCTTTTTAAGAATGTTTGACCGCTCTAAATTATTATTTTATATATTTTAATATGCAAGATGGTTTTCTGCTTATTTTTTATTAAATTTGATTAATGGCCGCTTTATTAACTTCAAAGGAAGACAGTTCTATAAAAAAACCTTTCGAAAACACGTTTTTTCATAATTTAAAAATTAACTCATGTATGGTTTGTAAATAATGGATTAATTAATTCACAATGAATAACGAATATACTAGGTAGGCCATTACCGGTTTTTTTAGAAAATATTTTGACAAAATGTCAGGTTATATAGGTTTACAGTTTTTTTTAGTTTTTCGTTATTTTTTTTTTTTTGTTTTCGTCAATTCTTATATAAAATTTATTATATTAATAATTTACCGGTGGATCAGTAATAAGTAAAAAAATATCATATTTATAAAGTTACTGTAAATTTGGCTTCTATCGAACATATATCCTTATTCCAAAAAGATTCAAATTCAAAAAACTATACATTACATTTACAAAAAATCCCATATATAATAAAATACATAGTTTCACCTTTACAAATTTTATTCACTTCAAAAGAATAGTCCTCGACAAAAAATAAAATATAGAACATAATTTTCCGAATCACTTAATATTAACGATTTCTTCTTTCACGCAAACATACTCAAACACGAAGTGAAAAAAAGATGGGCGAAATTATGAAAACGCACCGCTGAAAAAAAAAATTCCGAGAAAACCTCCGGACATCGATGGGAAGAGGTTAATAGTCTCGGTCAGCTCGCTATGAAAAATTCACCAACACTAAAAGTTCATTCCCTCGGAATTCGACTCGGCCGCATCGGCAATAATTCAGCGACCGTTGCTTTCTTACTTACATGCTTGCTTGCTTACTTATTTACTTACTTATATTATATAGTGGAGGAGTACGTAGGATGGCCAGGTCGCGTAATAAATAAGTAAGCGTCGTCGAGTCGAGCTTTTCCTAGGGCTGAAGGTTAGTTTATCCTTTTCGATCTTGAATTATAGAATTCGGCATGTTTCGCTTGAACGGGGTTTCGGGCTATTTTTAAAAATATTGACGTATATTCAAAGTCACCAATATTTCCGCTTCGTATCGAAACTTAAGCGACGGAATTGTTTTTTTTTAGCACAGTTCGTAAAATGTTTTTCCATGTATTATTTCGATAAGCAATCAATTTTATGTACAAATATAGCTACAAAATCAATATTTACGAATCCAATCAATGAAAATGTATTTTTCATATATTTTTTCATAGATTACGAGGTTTAAATGAGTAGGCATAAGTATTATTTAGGATAACACGATCGTTTATAAGACTTTACGTTCTTGTTTGTATAAGAAAATTTGTATTTTTGATTATTAAAGTAAAATTAAGGAACAAATTGTATTTCAGTAATAATTATTATAACGGTCTTAATTTTCAATGGTTGAATGCAGAACCGTAGGAATGTTTTTGGCGCCATTGGCAAATCTTAACTCTCCGCAGCAAAAAAAAACAAGATATTTTTTTTATATTACAAATGTACAAAAATACCGTAAGAAAGTTTCCCTACATGTTTTGAGCGCCCTTAGCAAATATTTTTTTGCAATTGCCTTCTTACAGTCCTGGTTTAAGGTAATTTGTAAATGTTTAAATTTGATTAGAAAAACGCTGAATTTTTAATGTAAATGCTGTTTATATAATACAATATCATATTTCATATCAAACAAATTTATGTATCTATATAAATAAAAATGAATATGTGTGTGTGTGTGTGTTAGGTATGTATGCCTTTATAATTTATTCAATTACAATAAAATTTTAAAAATATGTTAATTGTGCATTTGGAAAAATTTCTGTATCATTAAAATTATTTTACAACTCGATCTGGCGCTATTTTAAGATTAAAAAAAATCCAGTATTAGTCGAAAATCTGTCATTCGTTGAATTTAGTTGCCTTGTTTACACAATCATAGAATCATACATATCAGTCAAAGTACTAAGTCTAAACTTTATACTTTATATAATACTTTTGTATTATTTAAATTCATTAAATCCCGAGAAACGCCGGGTACAATCCGCTAGTTTAATATAAATGAAAACGAAACAATATATGTTATACAGTTTAGACTTCTGAAACAAATAAGTACATATTATAAATATAGTACAACTACCTAAAAAAAATTAAACAACCTCAACACGAAACATATCGAAGTACAGTAATCCCTCCTATAATGTACCCCCCTATAACGTCTGTGACGTCCCTCCTATAACGTCATTTTTTTCAAAAGCATTTAAAATCAATTTTTTTAATTATTTTTCAAATGTATTTGTAAAAACAGTTAACTCATAAAAATATCAAAAAAAAAATGAAAATATTTAATTTATTGATTTCCCAAATTCCTTCTTATAACGCTGAACCTATCTTGACGCTATAGGGAGGATCACTGTATATACAATATCGTTCCTATGCGAAAAAAACCGAATCGATCGTCGTATTATAGAAACGCAAAATAAATAAACAAGCCATCCAGACGACGTCCATCCAACACGTCGCCTCTGCAAACGAAACTCCTCGCGAGAAGTTCTCCGGTTATTTTCGAGGGCCTCGCACTCGTTCGAGTGCGTTATATTTTTCTGTCAGAAAAGAAGCAGAATAAGAGGAGCAGGATGGATCCAAGGACCGAGGCAGATCCCTTTCGCCACATTTATAAGTCGGCCTCGGGCCCTCACACCCCGGCCCGTTTGTGTGGACAAACCCGAAATTATGTGCCCGAGAGTTTAAGGGCGACATAGGAAACAATGTTTCACAAACTTGTATAATATTATATTGTGTCCCGTGTCCATTGTGAGTGTCTATATTGTGATGTGTGGAGTGTGTGCGCGATGCGGTTTCAGACCGAAATGTGCTTCAACTGGAAGTCGATGGCGAAGACTTACAGTTCGAGAATATGAGTTTTGGGTAAGTTTGCCCGAAGCAATAGTCGGTTTTATAAAGGAACGGAAACGATTCGACTTTTTCGGGTGGCGAAATTTCGAAATGGGGTATCTGATTCTTTGAAATTTTGCAATTAGTATAGTATTCAAATAGAAGAAATTTTCTTTTTTTTTTTGATAGTTTGGAACTGATATAATTTTAAGAATATGATGTACGACGATTTTTATACTACACTAGTATATAGACCCAATGTTAATAACATCGGCTGTGGTTTTCTTAAGAAACGGAAAACGATAAAATATGAAAACCCGATTGTGTGAACTCGAAATGTGTACCCGATTTGAATATTTAATATTTAATTAATAAAATCAAAATAGTGCATTTGTTATTTGTTTGTGACATATAGACAAAGTCAGTAGTTAGGGATTCAAATATTTTTTCCACTGAGTAATAATCGAAGTATTGCATATGTCTATAGAGACGCTTTCATAAGCATGATATTATAGACATTAAGTATATACGCATAAAGACCATATACGCTTGAAGAATAATTTTATAGACGTAAAAAAATAATCGTATCGACGCGTCGTTTTAAAGTCGCGAGCGTCATCGAACGAACAGACAGACGGTCAGACGGATAGACGGACACAAACAGATATCCGTAATTATATATAGGGGATAATCAATTCAATAAAAACGAAAAAAACGGTCAAATTTTCTTAATAAATACAGGAAAAGTATATATTGGAAAGTAGCTTGATATTGTGGTTCTTAAATAAAATATGAATCTGAGAGTTGCATAAAATTTTACGTTGGATCGAAGGACGGTAAAAATGGTTTTTCGTTAATATTTCGTTATCTGTCACATTTACAGAAATATAATGTTCAACAAATTTGTAATTTAAAGAAATTTCTACAGAAAAGATAAAGTAAATTGTATTCGAAAGGATAACAGTTTCGAAAATAATTCACTTTAAAGAGTTGCTATTAATTATTTGCAGTCCTCAACAGCATGTAAAGAGTTTAAAAAATATATTTTTAACTCGTAAACAGAATGACTCATTGAAAATTAATTCAAAATTGTTCATGCAACATTTTTTTTATTAGTTTTTTTTCGAAACGAAGATGCTTAGAATGATAAACGAATTGACGTGATGAATATGTGATAAAAATAATAAACCAAAAATATTTTCAATTTTGAAAACTTTTAGGCATTCTTCGTATTTATAGTATTTGTCACATAAAATAAATAAAAAATCAAATTTGAAGTAATTTATCAAACTAAAAAAATAATTTATAAAAAAATGAATGCGCAGTAATCACATGTTTTACAAGTGATATTTTATATTATACAAACATTTCAATACCATTTTTAAGCACGATTTCTTAGCTAATGTAAAAAAATATATATATTTTATAAAGTTTTAGCAGTTCGAAATGTATATTAGAGGTTTTTGAACGAAAAAATAGATTTCCCTTTCATTTAAAAATCTCTAATATTATACACATTTTACCGTGCTAAAATTTCATAAAATAAAAACGCAACTATCGCACATAATTTATACGCGATTACTTTCCATCATCGGACCGTAATTTATTAGCAATTACGGATAATCTCCCCCATGTCCTCTAAATGCTCTCATTTATATATCGTGCAGCAGGACAATAGTCGATTAAGCCTACCCCCGAAGACAAAGTGTTTCCCCGTTTTCACGAACGACTTGTTTTCGCTAATTTAGCGCCGTTTCGTGTTTCCAATAATATCGGAAAAACTTTCGCCGAAACGGGGGGAAGTCCACGGGAGAAAGTTTCCCTTTTTCCGAACTTTATATGCCCGTTTTCAGTTTCGCGCCGTCAATATTGACCGAAACGCGTATTCAAATCGAATGATTGATATGTGAAAATGATGCGGTTCCAGGGCCGGGTCAACATCGCGGCCTCTTCGATGTCAATATTTGAACCCTTTGATATGCATATGTTTTCGCGCCATTGCACAAAGCGGTTTTGAAAAACCCAAAGAGGCGGTCAAATCTGACCCTCCAATATTCGGGAAATTTACGTCTCGTTGGGATCTCTGACTGATATTTCCGGGAGACGGAGCA
>JAOXNN020000032.1:891101-924716 GCA_028571205.2 Hydropsyche betteni | reverse complement strand
GGCGCACTTCAACCCAAAACAATGTGTTCCATTATAAATCGCGCCGCGACTAATCGCCTGTGGGCGCCTGGCCTAACCCACCATCCGACACGAGAACGGCGCTCGTTCACTTCCCAAGCCCACTTTATCCATCCACAAAACAACAGAGGACATCAATAAACAACCCGGTCAAAAAACGGCGCCACTTTAAAACAAACCGCACTCGAATCGCGGCCACAATGCGGCCATCATCGATCATTAATCAAAAAGCACACCGACTAAAGTCATTCGCGTGTACCCTCCGGGGGCCGAAGGATCCGCCATTTTTCCCGAAATTCGCGCTAATTACGTTTCCGTGTTATTCATCGTTCGGTGTTATCGGCCGCCGATTGACGGCGCACACGAAAGCCCACTTTTAAGAATGTCCCGGCCCACGGGACGGGCCGTGAAAAATCGCCTCGCTTTTCCGACCCTTGCTGTTTCGGGAAATGTCGATCCTCGGGGTCGGACGGTGCGTGGGTTCTGTGGGACGTTGGCGGATGGCATTTGTTTGGTTGGGGTGAGAGGTGATGTAGTTTTTAAAATTAAGAGTATTGGGGGTTTGCCGTTGGTATATAAGTTTTGTTGGGTTGTTTGAATGATGAAAACATAAGGGTTGTCCGCCATATTACTTGTGTTTGGGAGTTATTAGTGTGAAGTTTGATATTTTGGATTTTTTCATTAAAATCAAAAAAATAACTATAATATTATATGATACTTCGGACTAAGGTATATTTGGTTTAAAATATTCCAAATAACATGACTTTTCATTTTTAAAAGCTTTTCCAGGATGTTTCAAGGGTCTATGTCTAGGATCTAGACCTTTGAATCACGTACATACATTTTGTTATTCAAAAATAAATAATTTTTTTTAAAAACTAGCCATTCTATTATACATCAACAAATTTCACAATTGATAAAACCACGTGCTTGGCCAACTAAATACAATTTTTTCATGACCTTGCACTATCGCTAAATAATATACCACGTCAAAAACGGACACCATTAACCCTTTCCACCCGCGAAGCTTTTCCACAGTAGATATGCTGATGATCATTTTCCAAGGTTTTATCGATAAAATATTCATTCAATTCAACGTAAAATATTTGTAGGCTAACTTATAGAATCGGCATTATATTTCAAATTTTGTAATTTGCGCACCTATATCAAATTCTGAGCTATAAAGTGATAGAGCCTTGGTGCACCCAGCGCATCAAACGAATGGAAAGGGTTAAAAGATCCTCAGCATCAATGAAGTATTGCCGTTGCTAATCCTTTACTTGCAAGAACCATTCTGCAGTTGAGGTGGTTTGTAACAATTTTATGGATAAGAATATTGATTCTGACTAATTAGTATTTGTATTTGTATGTTTGTTTTTTTTTTGTTTAGAAAGTCAAATAAACTGACTATAATTTATACTACTATAATACATTATTATACTATACTACTACTATATATAATATACTACTATATTAGACTACTATTTATACTGCCTATATATATAGTACTGTAATATATAATTTTTCATAGCCCAACAGCAATTTCCTAACATTTATATAAATAAAACACCATTTACATAGAGAAAACTTGATGATGTCAAATTCACGACACGCCGCTCAAGTGAAATCGTTTGACGCTCGAAAGTTCTAAATAATATATCAAAAAAAAAAAAAATCAATCAAAATATATATTTCAAAACGTAAAAAAGTCGATTCCGTAAAAAAAACCAGATCTCCATACAAATGGACGGTATTAAAAAAAATTCGCACAAAAATACGACACCGATTTCCCTCGCGAATCTTCGCATTCCGCGGCCATAATGCCCGAATATCCGAGGGCGGAACGGCCGAGTGCCGGCGCCGCGGGCACCCTCCAGTGCCCAAGGAAGGGCTCCGCAGGAAAAAAGGGCTCCACGGGAAAAAAGGGCACCGAGGGCCGCCGGGAAGAGGCCAGCTTCGCAGCTCGTTTGTATTCATCGGACGCGCCGACCGGCTCCGGGAATGATGAACCGCATGGCGCCGGAATCCAAACTAGCCGCGAAACGCGTTCTTTCGGTGATGGGATTCGGCTCTCTATCACTCGGCGTATGGATGTCTCGAAATGCGATTGAATATTTCAGTGGCACTCCGATTGTGGGGCGGCGGTGGCGTTTTTTCTCGAGAATTCCGTGTCGAGAATTTTTCGAGAATTTTTGTATTTTTTGATTTGTCGCTTCTCGAGAAGTTCCGTGATGTCTCGAGAATTCTCGAAAATTACATTCTATTCTAATATTTGTATATTATATCGGTGCTCCGCAACCTTTTTCCTTCCGCGGTACACTAACCATATTTCCAAAACTTCGCGGCACACCTACCAGGATGGCCATATTTTCTTATTACTTAAAACAGAACAAATAAAAATTATACCCTTTCCCCTATATGAAAAAATGTTTTATACATCCAATAATTTTACAATTTTTACCTCGAAGAACTATTAATGTCATTGAAATTTCTTTTCAGGACGCACAATTGTACGCAATTAAAAAAAAACTAAAATTTCATTTCATGTATTTATAAAAAAAGTATAGCGCCACAGGCGATTTTTTTTCTGAAATCTGTAAAGTGAACAATAAATTAGATACAATTTTTTTAAAAGGTATTTTCAGTTTCTTTTGATCACAAAAGTAATGTACAACTAAATTGTTTGTTTTTTTTATTTTTTTTTTTACTTTCGTTTCTTCTTTTACAAAGTAACAGATTTTTTTTCAACAATAAGTATAGTAAATTATAATTTTACGAAAACGACAAAACAAACGCAAACACACAAAAAACGTGGGACTATTCCATACAAAATTAAACGTCTGGTCATCCTAGGCACACCAAAAATAAAATATATATATAAAAACGTGTTTTTCTTTATAGAAATTATATTAATTTTATATTATTCGCAAATTATTTGAATTTTTTCTTGTATTTGGAAATGTACCGCGGCACAGCCAACATCGTCTTGCGGTACACCAGTGTGCTGTGGCACACTGGTTGCGGAACACTGTATTATATCATCATCATCATCATCATCATCATCATTTTCGACCCTTTTTTGTGCCCACTGCAGGACTCCCCATCAAATATTGGGGATCTAGGCTATATACATTATTATATTTATTAGATTGAAAAAATGAATTTCATTAAAAATATATTTTTGAATAATTATATAAAAGTTGCAGTCAAAAACTAAAAAGAAGGGATTATTTTTAAATGTCAAAAATCTAAATTGTTTGAAAATAATCATTTGAAAATTTTAAAGTGAAAATTAAATTTATGAAAAAATTTGAAATATTTAATTATGGAAAAAAAAATTGCTTCACAGATTTTTTTGATAGATGTCATAGGTTAAGATCTTCATTAACGGTGTATAACCTAAAGTCTATCACGAAATTTATTCCAGTCGAATAAATTTTCGAATTAAAGAATAATTCTCACTGTAAAATAAAATTAGAAACATGCTTATCATTATCACATATTTCGCAACACAATGTCAAATAATTTGTGTAATAAATAAAACCTACCTAAAAATAAAACGCAATCAGACGCCGAAAGCACGTTCGACACAGAACGAACTTTTCGCCCTGTGACCCCTAATTAAAAGTTCGCGGACAAAAGCTCGTTTCGTGCAATTAATTATGTAACGAGCCATTGCACAACGCGAACCGCAATATCTCATACAAGGATAATACCCGGCCCAATTGCAGTTGCATGCTCACAACGACTCACATCAGTGGTTCTTAAACATTATAGTTTTAAGAGGCTCTGTTTTGATCCACGTCCTCAATTTGCACGATTCAATTGAGCGATTCGGGTTAATTTTTCAATTTGAAAACATATTTTTTTAAGTTTTTCTTTCAGTTATAAAATGAGAATCATTCGGATCGATCTTCTGATATTTGTAAGATTTATTATTTTTTAATTATCGACTAGTGTGGTAATGTATGAAATTTTTAATGAAATCATCATTGTTAGAAAATTACAAGCTTACGCGCGATTGTGTCATAATTGTTATACAAATCCGATGTATTTTTCAAATCAAAAATCATTGAATAGGGTAACCAAATATTATAATATAATAATATAGTGTTTCGAGCGGGTAAAAAATCAAATTGTACAAATGTTAACACTTCGCATCGTAAGTGGCACATATCAACGAAAATTCCTAGCGCGATAATTTGAAGCTGCTCGTCCAACCTTATCGGGTTATAGAAGTTTGGCGACGGCGCGATTATCATTTTCATAATTTAATTTCTAACATATTAAATAAGTGCTTTCCAAGACGACGGTCTTATGTCGGCAGTAATGTAGCGTAATCGTGTCGTACATATTCGTTACACAGAGTATATCGAATTGAAAATCTTACGGTGCCCATCTGCTAAGAGCCAGTTCAGTGATCGCACTAAAATTGGACGACCGAAAAGGAAAAATCGGTCCCGGGTCGATCGAGTTGTAACTTTTCGAACATACACGACAATAACTTGTCCATTTTTACAGTTATGCATCCATGGAACAGTTCTGTATTATTTTCACGGATGTTCTATATAGGGAAATCGATATTAGTGTTCAAATATAATACTATCGATTATGTTTTTTCATATGGTTTATTATTAGATCTTTTCAGTGATATACCCAATTTTGTTTTTACACGCTTCCGAAATAATACAGTTCAAGAAAGAAGAAAAGATTATTATTATACAGGTTTTTTCACTATTTATGATATAAAAAACATGTATTATTATACCACAATAGTAAGATTCGGCGCAGGTCAGTATACTGTTATAAATATACGTATGTAATTATAATTATTAAATAAAAAAAATTGATGATTTTTCACATTACACATTTTTTATAAAGTACATTTTGAAGGAGGCGGTTTTATTCAAATATACCTACTGATGAAATTCATCTCCAATTTTTATACGGTCACCATACATTTTTTTTACACAGTAGTCTTTGGAACGTATCCCACGTTCAAAAAGAGGATCGGGTATAATTGATGTTTTTCAAATAGATACGTATGAATAATTTAACCGTCAATTGATCTATCCGACATTTTGCTTTTTCTACATCAACTTTATAATACATCCATTTTGAGTTCGCCTTCTATTCTGCTCGTTCATTGGTTCGCCAAGGGTCCATCTTATGTACTACCTGCTTCGGTCCGTTACCTAGCTCAACCTTTAGTTTAGTACCCTTGATATATGAGAACGATCTATTTAGAACGTTATGGATATTGTTTGCATATGTCCTTTGTTTTGGGAATGACTTCAGCTTATTTATTATAATACCACTGTATTTATTTAGGTAGTAAACATAACCTTTGATAACGCGACATTGAGCAATTTGATTAATTATTATGTTTCAGTAGTGGGGCAGCCCATTGAGTATCAACGTGCACATGCTTTGAAAAACCTTTTGTAATAACTTTGAAATGTATCGTACTGTGCGAATTCAAATCAACGAATAGAACTCAAAATATTAATTTTTATATCAAGCCATACACAGACAGATGTGAATCCATTATTATTTTATTTTATACAGTTATAAATTCGATAATAGAATGAAGTTTTTCTATAAAAACTGATTATTGTTTCAATTTTTTTACCGCCACAAAAAGAAATATATTATATATGCATGTACTTACTCTTTCGACCTTATAGTACAAGTTTATCGCAAAAATTATAATGTGGCGTGGTTGCTTGTTTTGCCCTTTTTCCTCATGTAAAGCTTGCTCAGAGCAATTGTTCTGTTTATGGTGGTTCTTTTCTTGATTCTAGAATCTCTCATGGATAAAAAGGTTAACCACACACATACTGATGAGAAACAAGCATTGTTGTCACGAAAAAGTAAAAAAAAAACTCTTACGCTTTATGAAATAGTTCAATTGTAAAAATAATATAAGTATTATATTTTGTTACCGTTTTTAGATAAATTAAAGCATAGTTAGTTTATAAAATGAAAGTAGCGTTTGGATGTGCAAATATTAAAGTATTATCCAAAATTAAACAATATATTCTTGTTTGTGAGGTTTTAGTCTAAACTCAAGCACACAAGCTCTTGTATGAGTTTTCTATGAAATATGAGTAGCGAATGAGGGCAGTTATTATGTTATTATTTCAACGGCGGTCATCTGCAGATGTTGCTAGCGAAAAGCTCACATTATGTCCGTTCGAAATAACCCTCCCTCTTCTTTAACTTGTTTATTTTACGTCTTCGACTGATGTTTCATACAAGAAAGAAACGTAAGACGACTTCAGTTTTCTCGTATCGATATATAAAATAGAATATATCCCATACAATAACTCGACAGTCGTATGACAAACGGAAAACAAAACAAAAATTTCCCATCAGAATCCGACTCACAAACCCAGCAATTTCTAAGCTCTCGAACTCGACGTCCACATAATAGGATTTGCATCGGCCACAATTCAAACTTCGATATAAAACATCGAATCCGCCCGAGACAAAACAACCCCCCCCCGATTAGAAAACACCCATTGACAATCGCCGGGGGCTCCCGCGGCGCGTTTACACCATAAAACAGCCATGGGGAAAAAACCGGAGCAAAACATCCCTTAGCCCGCCCCTGCCCGATACACCGCCCTCGGCCGAAGGTTATTTGTTCTGGCCGAGATGGGGGTCCAGTCGTTAATCATATTTCAGTTAAAGGCAAAAGCTGTACGAATGCTCTCGGACATTGTTAGCACTTGACGTATATTCGCGTGTCGTTGACCGGCGCCGTGATTAACGACCTGGTCCGCGAATAAATTGCCCCCGATCCTGCTTATATCAGGCGTCTTGAATATTTCGAGGATGTCGAACCATCGGAATTTCGGATGTGACGTGGGGTGGGAAAAATTTGCGGTTTTCGGGCGGAGATGGCTCGCGAGTGGGGATTCTGTTGGGCGGTTCTCTTTTTCGGTGTTGCCAATTGTATGGGATTGGTGGTGACGGTCTGTTAAGATAATTCATTCGTAAGAGTAACCGTTTCGGAAATAAGTCTATTTTAAATGTAGCCTTCAACTATATATACGCAGAGTTCAAAAATTTCGTCCTTCGGGTGGAGATGGCTCGCGAATGGGGATTCCGTTGGGCGGTTCTCTTTTTCGGTGTTGCCAATTGTATGGGATTAGTGGTGATGGTCTGTTAAGATAACTTATTAGTAAGAGTAACTGTTTCGGAAATAATTCTATTTTAAATGTAGTCCTCAAGTATATGTACGCAGAGAGTTCAAAAATTTCGTCCTTCGGTTACGTTTTTGTACCTTAGTTATGAGAATCGGTTAGATACATCAATCGAAAGGACTTTAAAAAAAGTTGTATTTAAAAATTGTTAACTTTTGACTTCGTTTTTTTTTTTTAAACAATGAATATCAAAAAAAACTCTAGTTTCCCTTTACTTCAGTAATTTCTTGATAAATAATTATGTTTTTCGATAAATAATTATGGTTTTTTGCTGATTTAGATTTTTGCATTTCTATTTAAGGATTAAATACATAGGTAGTAAATAAACAAAAACTTAAGGTTTATTTGCTATATTACCTTACATTATTAGTGGGGATGCGCAGATTTCAGATTTTTTCCTCAAAAATCAAAAAAATAATAATAACTAAAAAACTATAATACTTCGGACTAAGGTATATGTAGTTTAAAATGTTCCAAATAACATGACCTATCACTTCTTTAAAACTTATCCTTGACCTTTACATATACACTCCGGTCAAAGTTGAGGAGCTCTAGACATCTAATCACTCATACAAATTTTGGAGCACACAACGAAGTATCCAAAAATGATTTTTTTTTTTTGAAATATTTCGATAGATCGAAACAAATTGTTTTCGTTCATCGGTTTTATCTTAAAACTAGAAAAACGCAGTTGCGCCTTAAAATTCCCCGAATATAATTCATCAGAAACTACATCTTAGAAACAACGTTTTATTCACAACGGTTATAAAAAGTTGGTAAAATTTTTAATCATTACTTTCCTCGGATTTCGAATTCTTTTCGTGATGACAAAATCCACTAATATAAAAGTTTTTCTGCATTAATGTGTCCCTATTCAAGCTACTTTCAAATCCTATTGTAAGTTTCGAACGAAATGAATGAATAAAATATGAAAACAGCACAGTTCTCAACTATTGTTCTGATTTTCATTTTAAAATAAATTATAGTTATTTTATTGATAAAAAGATTATTTGGCGCTCGTTTTGGGCGGCAACCTGATACACCGCATGTTTTGATTACCGGATAGAACCAGCTAATATGAATACAAAAACCTAGTTTTTATCAAATTGAAATGCGAAGAAAGAAAACTTGTCACAGCATTGAAAATTTAAAAACTATCAATACGCCCACAAAAACCCACCGTTTTCATAAGCCACAAACGGAAATGTGAATCAAAACTATTCAATAGAGACTTCGAACACTGCAAACCAGCGAAAAAGCATTTCTCTTATCTCCGAAGAAGAAACACGGCTTTTCAGAACAGCGGTTCGAGCATGTAATTGACCCGGACGTAGTAAACGTCCAGTTCTGCACTGTTTATTCCCAGATCGAGTCCATAAATACCGCGAATGACATTCATGGCTTCCACCACCCTTTGAGTGTCCTGTTCGACGGGACTTTTCGTTTTTCTTTCGAGCAAAGTCCCGATTCGAGGAGTTCGAATCCCACTTGAAATGCCCGTTCGTTTTCAATAGGTTTGCCGCTGTTGGTATTATACTTGGAGAGATTCATGCGACGTCGGTATGATCAATTATTTATTCGATGACATTTTATTAAAAATGTCGGAGAATTGAATGTTCTTAGTTTCATATTAATATAAAAATTAAGATTTATGAAATAAATTTTAAATCATCTCTATTTTATTAATACTTATATAATTCACCTATTTAATACAATAAAGTTTATGTTTTTTAATTAAAAAAATAATCTTAATTCTTATTAAATCAAAACAAAATCTTTATTTGTAACAAAGTTATTCAAGTTAGTTGATTTATTATAAAATAAAACAAACCCATAGATATACGTATTTTAAATTTGATACTGGTTCCTGTTTCTCTCAAATAAGTTCATGAATTTTCAGCTCTAATGACGTTACTGCAAGACGAAGAACCGTTTTTATATTAAGCTTAGACTGGTATCATGTTTTAATTACTGTGCAGGATGAAAAGGTTTTTTCACATACACATGTTGTCAAAAATTTTCTTTTGGACCACCGGTTGACGAAAACTGATTTTCAAACTAGTGTTAGAATACATGTTAGTGTTCGAAAAATCGAATCCTCTTTAAAATGGTTTGTGGCACGAGGCAAAATTCACTCATAACGAAAAACTTCCTCGTAATTAAAATTCACGATTTCGTCCCAAATCAGAAGATTTGTAATATTGAAAAATTTGAAACCATTGTTAGTGTTATTGTTTTCTGAATGCGCGCTTGCATTTTTTCATTATACGTCGATATAAACAAGTTAAGGCTTCCTCGTTTTTATGTTAAAATTAAAATATGAAACTCGTCATATGTTATGCACGGATCTATTTTTACACAAACCGGAAACACATTTCGTCAAATAAAGTAGTCCGATTATACCGAACGATTAACCGACTACACGTAGATCGGTTCGCTATTGATCCGGACGTAATACGCAAGTTCATTGTGTAAACTCGTCCATTATTATAGTCGAAGGAATTTATATAGATTGTCGAAAGCTTTGAGGCCCGGCCTTCGTGATTAGTTCGAAATATCAAACATGACCGGGCCCTGTATTGTCAACGTGTATATGTATATGAACGAGCACGTATTCCGGAATGTAGTACGGAATATACCTAGATAGTTTCAAAATGCAAATCCGCTTGATTGGTCTTTAGTGTGTCGTAAATTGATTGATTTTCACACAAACGAGAGTGTCGTATTATGGAAGCGGATAATTGATGAACACAACGGCGTTTTCCACGAAGCAATGCGTCTATAAGTAGTACTTTATGAGAAGTCAAGTAACAAACGAATCGTCAAGTCCGAATATTATTTCAATCATCATCATCATTGTCGACCCTTTTTGTGCCCACTGCAGGACAAGGTATCCCCATCAAATATTGGGGGTGTAGGCTATATACCTTATCTGAGAGCCAACCTCGTATTGATATTATTTCAATAAATGGCAAAAAAACAACATACAGAACTGTCGGTGGTTTGATCGGCAGTTGCTTCACTCTTGTAGAATTAAGGGTCAATGTCTCAAAACGAATGCGTATTTATAGACTCAATTCTTTTCTTAAGGCCAATTTTGGATTTTCATCATTATACTATTCTGTTTATAATATATTATACATATATAGATATTAAGTTGAAGATAAAAATTATAGGAATATAATATATCTTCAAAAAATGTACTTCCTGTAAAAAATTCGAACCTTGATGCAAAAATTAAAATGTCTACCTAATTATGGTAAAATTTAAATAAGACATATGTATATTATTTGTAACTAGTATATAGGCCCGATGTTAATAACATCGGCTGTGTATTGTGTAATTATATGTAAAAAAATTAAATCTATGCAAAAATATTTTATAACCGTTCCGTCGCGAAAAGTCGATGCCCGTTTATTATATATTAGTATATAGGCCCGATGCTAATAGCATCGGCTGTGGATTTGTTAAGAAACGGAAAACGATAAAATGTGAAAACCCGATTGTGTGAACCCGTTGATGACGTCAGCTCGCGATTCAGTGAGTGATTTTTGAAAAATATAATAATTAATTAAAAAAATTATATTATATAATTTTTTGGATGCGATTTAGCTGTGAATTCAAAAAAAAAATAGAATGTGCCTTAAAACGAATTACTTGTGCATTAGAAAAATATACGATGTGCGCTATTTCTGGTGCATTAAAGAATCTCGCATTTTAGCATTATTTTATTCATAGTAAGCAATAAAAAAAATTGCTGTATAAAGTGAGTATTAAAAAATTTGAAATGTGTAACAAGATTTTGAAATGTGTAACATTTTGTGAATTAAAATAACTGATAAATGGCAACATCGTAAAAGTATAGTCAACCTCTACGTACAATACAATACAACTGAAACTGCATTTTAAAAATTTGTGTCATGTTTTTATCAATGTTGATTTCATTTGAATTTGGTTTGTTGCGAATAGATTATATTATGAAAGTTGTAAATAATGGTTATGCGGTTGATTTTTGCCCTGCTTTAATGCACGTTTGTTCATTTTGAGATACAGATATTTTTTATAATGCACATTTATTTTATTTAATGCACATTTAAATTGTTCCCTAATTTTTTTCATCGTAACTACGAGTCCTCGTAAATCGAACCATCGTAAGTTGAGGATTATCCGTATTCGGAAGAAAACTACCATTTTTCCTGTTACATCCATTCATTTTTTGCTCCATGCCGGCTCTTCGAAACGGATATCAGCAACACTGAGAACTCTACATTTAATTTTTATCACAACAATTGTAAAGGGATTTTTTCCAAGTGGCATACGGAATTCTAGACAAGGAAATCCCCTTTATATAATAGCGGATTTCTGTCTGTTCGTTCGTTTGTGTCGGTGACGCTCGCGACTTTTTTTTTATGATGTTGTTGTTGTTGCACAAATGAACTGGTTTTATTAATTAAATATTCAAATCGGGTACACATTTCGAGTTTTCACATTTTATCGTTTTCCGTTTTTTAACAAAACTTCAGCCGATGTTATTAAAATCGGGCCTATATACTAGTATAACATAATACATCACAGCTGAACGATTCATTGCACCTGCGACTAGTATACGTCAAGATGACGTCGTTATCTACGATGGAGATTCGCGCCATGTTAGGCATGGATAGCAACCAAAGGAATGCATTAGAGTTGTTTAAAAATGATTATTTTTAGTTTCAAGTCTAAACATAAAATATGTCTAAATCTCTAAATAACCTCTGGTTTATTTCACGAAAAAGATATTGTATAACATATACGTTAGTGTTTAGTTTTCTCATGACGCACAATCCACGGCCGGTTGATTAAATATTAAATTTTCTAAGTACAAGATTAGTTCTCACTATAAATCTACACTTAATACAAGTTTGATTACTTAAATATTGAAATTTCAAAATTTTTACACAGCTTTCAATAATATTATTAGATATAATGACACATATGACACATGTACGAAAAAGGATATATTTTTTAAATTTATTTTTTTCACCATAAAATTCTCGAAGGATTATTTTCAAACTTATTAGTTTTTTTAAGTGTGTTCCGCAAATTTTCTAATTGCAAAATAGAAAAAAATATTCTTGGTAGAAAATTTTGTGGGCTATATTTCTTTTTATACATTTATCGTAAGATGTTTATTGTATTTTAAATTGTCCCAAGTTTAAAATCCCTGCTGTTTAATTTTTTGTTGGTACTCGAAACAAGTTTACAAAATGACTTGAAGATGTGTACGCAAATTCAAAATAGTCTGTGTTGTGCGTTTGGAAGAACGGTTGTCTACGGGTGTAGTGAAAACTTTATCCTCAATATTAAATTATTTTCTATATAATCCATTAAAATCGTCGAAACTGAATGACTTATATTAAAGTTTTTCACATAACGTCATGTTCTCGTGAGATTCGTGATGTGTGATTTGTGACATGTCATGGTGTCATTCAGTAATAAAAAAATGAGATAGTTTCAGTGTTCAATTATGTTCATCGGGATGTGTTCTTGTATTTTTCAGGTTATTTTCAAGTTCATCAACCGTAAAAAGTTTAGGAGCAGTTAGTAAGCAAGCTAAGAGTAAAAATAATTACTCACCCTGCCTGCTTAGTACGGTCACATAAAAACACATGCATGTATACACTTATGTTAAATTATTTGCATTATACACGCAGAAAAAATGGGTATGCATGATTTGATCGGTAAGTGCTTCGTTTATAACTGTATTTATAATATTAGACAAGTTTTAGGTACCGAAATTTATTTAAATAGAAATACATATATGATGCGTATTTTTCACTCTTTCACGAGATGATTATACATGACCATTTTGATTAGGTCTTTTGCTTCAATTAATTATTTAACTCGGAAAATTAACCATCATATGCAATTTATTACATCGTTGAGTATTAAAAATTAATTCCGATTGGATGCATACAAAAAGATTGTGCTTTTTTATTTTTTCGCGAAAGAATCGAACATGATCATTTTTATTAGGTAGTTCTTTGAATTTAGTGACTCAATTAACCGTCATATGCAATTTATTGTATCGTTGAATATAATAAATCAATTTTAAATTGATGCATATAATAAGATTTCATCGGAAAAGTCTAGAAGCGTTTTTTTTTCATCCCTACCAAACATCGATACCACCTAACTGAAGGGGAGATTGGAAAGATTTAACCGCGCTTCCAGAAAACGGCGGCTTAAAATCGCGACTTTGGCAAAGTTTTCAGATCGTATTTTCTGGAAAAAGTTCCTTATCCCATTTCCTGTACTCTTCCAATACTAGCCATAAAAATCGACCCTCTCGTTCGGGCCCTTTCCCTTAACATTGTGCTCGTAAGTTATAAACTGCATAAATTTTGAATACCACGAATCTGGCCGCTCGCTTTCATTATCGTACGGCGACTTTATTGCGGTCGCTTTAATAGTCGCATAAATCGATCACTGTTCTGAATCGAGATTCCTTTTTTATACGATAGTTTTATTTTGGTCTGAAAAAACACACTGTTGCGCCTGAAAAAAATTTTCTATCTATCTATATATATATAATAGTAAATTTATTAATCGTTTTGCGTTATTTTTATTCGATTGTTTATATAATATTAATTACAATTATGAGTCGATGATTTGACTTTGTTAAACGCAGCAAGCTTTAGGTTTAGATTCGGTTAGATCTTTTTCGATACGTAATAATGAGAACACTCAAAAATAATTTAGAATAGGTACGTTTCTGTATGACTCATCTGCACCTGTGAAGGTTTTTTTATGGCCCGTCAATTTACCAAAGACCGTATCACACAATACATATTTGATATGGATTAATAATTTTCGTTTACTTTATATCGAATAGCATTTGTAAGTGTTTCAAATTATTTATTCAAAATCGAATATTTTAAATAATACGCAAAAAGGTGTAAAGAATGCGCATTCGTAAACTAATTTCTGAAATACGAAAGAGCTCTAGCACGTTCCGTCGCTTTATATATTTCGCGAATTTTTTTCTATCCACATGCGTATTATGGAAATAACGCCGTGTAGTCTTATTTTGTATTTCGCATTTTTTCGCGGCAATTTCCACGTTTCCAATGAATATTGTACGAGCACATTACCGATAGGCTGGCCATACGTCCCGTTTTTGTCGTGTCTTGTGTTTGTACTGTCGTTTTCGTAAAATTATTTGATTTGTTCCGTTTTGCCGGTTCATATATTTAATTGTAAAATTGCATTTTGTATTATATTTTTTATTATTAACTGTTAGGAAATTATAATTATAAAGGTGGTTATGTTAGGTATAATACATAAATTTTAGGTGAAAAACAAGCCGCGAACTAGCTTAATAATTACATCTCAACTATTTTCGACCAGTTCATGGTCATAGAAATTGGTGTTTTCGGTGGCGTAGATCACTCTAGTCACAGCCTGTAAACCGTTATTTACGTTGAGCTTTTGGCTTTTTGTTTAGTATATAAATTAATGGTGTTTATAATATCCGTATCTGCTCAATATCCAATATCTGCTCATCTGCTTATCGTTCTCAAACCAAAATGTAAATAAATTATAAACTATATTGGAAGAAAATAAACAATCTGAAAAAGAGCTAGAAAATATCACCATCAATAAACCCAATACGTATTTAAAATTTAAGAACAAAATCAAAAACAAGGATCGTCCCAAAAAAAAAACCAAGCAAAGATCATTTAATCGAAAATTAAAATACAGTAACAATACAAAAAAACAATATGACCACATTTCTCTTTCATTAATATTTTGCCATTTGATTTTTATTTTATTACTATTATTATTAACTTGTGAGTTAATAATTTATTGATGTTTTTTAAAAACTTTTTTTACAATTTTTTAAATTATAAAATTATATTTTTAAATATTAAATTATGTTCTCTATTTTTACCATGACACATAGATATGTGTCATGGTAGTAGTAATAGTAGAGGGAGCATTTTTTTGTGGAGCGTCCCGTTTTGGGTCTTGGGAAATATGGTCACCCTAACTACCGATGAATATTGATCGGATCGTACTTTTGCATGTAAAAATGCGTTCGTCTCCAATTTTATCTCTCTAAATATCCTTTGTGTGAAAAATTTTTGGTTTTATAATATGTTTTGTGACGTTATCTATAATATAATACATGAAATATCGATTCGATAATTCAAGAATGGTGTCGGATTAGTTCAAATGAAATGAATTGAGTTTAATTTTCAACGTTTTCGTTTTCAATGAACAATAGAAAGCGATCATATATAATATAATAGAACCTCGATTATCCGGACTAAACGAGGATTGACATAGCCGGGATAGGAAAAATCCGGATAATCGAAACAAGAAAAAAAGGCCTGTATTTAAATGATCAGTAAAAATTCCGGTTTTGATCAGTGAAAAAAATATATGTCAAGTAAACATAATTAACTAGTCAGTGAATATAATAAATGATAAGTTTCCAGTGATCAGTTGCCATGCGATCAGTTATTCAATAGAACGATAAGTATTTAAATAAAATTATCGTATTTAAAATAAAATGATCGATAATTCTAATAAATAGTAAGTTTTATCAATTTTGACATGTAGAATATTACCAGAGTTGCCATATTGGGCTGTTTTCGCATACAAGGAATATTGTCATCTAGCGAAATTCTATTTTCCATTTTTTTTTGTTTACGTCGAATTGTTAACGAAAAGCGCGTTTCGACAAAATCTGACGTTTCTTTCCTGGACTGAAATTGGATTGGATTTTTGGATAGTTCGATTTGGTTTTCTGTCAACCAGTGTTCTTAAAAACAACAACGTTTATAAACAAATATCAATCGGTGAGTAGTCTTATAAAAACTACATGTGCACATCTAACAAGTCATATGTTTTACATATTACATGATTTTTATATATTATTCCAGATTGATTTTGTACTCCTGTTTTGAACTAAGTTATCCTGTGACCTCACAATGGATTTTATGTTACCAAAATATGAATCAGACGAAGAATTAACGATGGCTGATGAAAACATTAATACCATGAACAAAAAATTGAAGAACATGGCAGTTACATCATGAATTTGATACCAAAGAAGAGGTTGAAAAATTTTTAAAAGAGGAAGGTTTTTGCAGCATCTTTTACAGGTTTTTCACTCCAAATTAACACTTTTTGAAAATCAACCTTACTTTTTAAAAATTAAAGTAAATCAGATATTTTAAATAAAATAATTTTATCTTACACACGTACAAGTACCTACATATTATACATAATTATTTAGACATAGTTATCATAGATATTATAATTTTTTTTGCAGCTGCCACAGGTAATTTTAGATAAATATTGGTATAATATTGATTAAAATCCGAAGATGTAACTGTTGCTATTGACTCGTTAACTACTTCAACCAAATTTAAATAATTTGATGAATCCTCCAGCAAATTCCCGGCGTGAAACTTTATTTTTGAAAACTAGGGTTCAATCAGGTTCATCATTGAAGAATAAGGTGGTAAAAATATTAGTTTAAGATCTTTCATAAACTCACGAATTTCCTGAGTATGGTGAATGTTACGTATCAGTAAACTCAACCATTTTTTGTTACTTTCTAGTAAGATTATTTAAGAAATTGATGGAAAAAATATCGAAAATACGAGGCTAGTGATGGATAATGCAAGCACTCACCATACTCAGGAAGTGCGTGAGGTCGTTGAAGGCTCGGATTATAATCTATAATAATATTTTTACCACCTTATTCTCCAATGATGAACCCGATTGAACTCGTGTTTTCAAAAATAATGTTTCATGCTCGGAATTTGCTGGCGAATTCATCAAATCAGCTTAATTCGATTGAAGTAACTAACGAGTAAGTAGAAAAAGTAACATCTTAAAATTGTAATCAATATTATACCAATGTGTATTTGACATTACCTGTGGCAGCTGCAAAAAAAAATTATAATACCTATGGTTAATATGTCTATGTAATTATGTATGCACTTGTAAATAAAATTATTTTATTAAAAATATCTGTTTCAGTTTAATTTTTAAAAAGCAAAGTTCATTTTTAAAAAATGTTAATTTGAAATGAAGAATTATTGACTTGAACTTAAAAAGTGTTAATACTAAATTAAAAAGTTCTGATTTGATGTAAAAAATCTATATCAGTCCTATTTGATCACGTTTATGTGTCATTCTTTTCCCACCTCACAACTAGTGGCGGTAATTAGAAAAGACTAATGTTTTATGATCATAATGGCATAATTAAAAAAATATATTTTTTTTACTTACCATTAATTACTGAATAAATTTTGAATAGTCTTACCAATTATATTCCATAAAGCACTGAACGAAAATTTATTATAATATTTGCTGATCATTTATTTTATTATTACTGACCATTTATTTTATTTAACTGATCGTTTATTATATTTAAACAATCACTCATTTAATTGTTTACTGATCACTTATATTAATTTTTAACTGATCATTTTAGATATTATTAACCTGCCTAATAATTAGTTGCCAAAAAAAATTTACTAGAAATGAAATTGAATTATTTATAGTCGTATATACGCAGCTTTAAATATTTTTAAACTTATTTACAGTCCATTTATTTGTAATATTTTGGGTTATTTGACAATGGCAAAAATTTTTAATGTAATATTAGTGTATTCATCGGTTTCCAAGATAATATTATAATTAATTAAGATATAATTTTTAACGCCAACTGTGAGAAGATTTTCAATTATTTATTTTTTTAATAAAATCCCTGCTAAGTTTTAGTTTGACCGCTCTCAAAAATGAGTTTGTTATGAGCCTATTTAAAAAATCGTAAAATCTGCTATTCAAAAAAAATATATATATTTTATTGATCAATCCGGATAATCGAGGTCCCATAAATAGAGGTTCTACTGTTCGTTGAAAAAAGAACTCACCCGATTTTTAATCGAATACAAAAAAACAAATTAACCGGAACATCCCACTTTTTTTTCAGATCACACCGCCATATCGTTCGGACACGGCGCGCACATTACATACACGCGTCATATGAAAACACGAAAAACAACAACATTTTATTTCACAAAAGAACGACTTTCGCCGCACATTTCCTCCGCGTCGAAATAATGTAAATTGACACGATAAAAAGCGACGGGCGGACGAGGAAAAAAAATGTATAAACAAAATAACGTATTTTACATCTGATCCCGTCCCACCGAATCCGCCCTGGAAGTCCCGCTACGGCTTGTTTGGAGCCCCGACAAAAAGTTAATAAAAAAGTGTCATAGCCGGTAATAAACCTAAAAGGGGTAGGTCGGGCGGAATTCGGAAACGCTGGAGTGGGGCTGGGGGTGGTTTTTCGGTGGGTTTTTTAGGGATTTCGGGGTCGGGGGCAATAAAAGCAATCAGTTTGTCGAGCGATCCGATTGCCTACCGGGATTTTTCACGTCACGTCGGGATTTACGTTTCGAGGAGCAACTCCGCCGCTTTTTATGATTCCCGATACAAATGTATTTATTATGGGCGCATTTTTCTTTTACGTATGCGAAAATACGTAGACTAAACGTGTATGTGTGCGGAACGTGAACGTGTGCGCGAATAATATAAATGCGCGCTTATAAAAATCTTCGTTTTACGCGATTACGTGACTGGTCTCGAATCTTGCATCATCCTTTTGTTCCGTATTCGGCAATAATGGTGATGAGGAAGAGTGCGTCGTAAACTGCCACGAGTTTGTTGTTGTAAAAAAAAACGATCGTTTTTTGTGGTTGCTCGAGTTTTAAATCATTTGTTCTTACATTGTGAAATATATATTTTTTCGAAATATAAATATTCATGCATAGATAAATTGATGAACATTTTAACACAGTTAAGTTTCGAAGTTACGCTGTATCAAAGCTACGTAGTTAGATTACCAACTATAATAATTCTATGAGGAAAATATGCATAAATTACATTCTACTTAAATCTGGTATTATTCGTCTACATATTTCACATTTTGAACTTTATAAAATATTTATTGAAACATCACAAAATAATAACGTTTTTTTTTTTTAAGAAAGATTCAAATTCTTTGAATATTTTTTGCTTATTATTCAAAAATATAATTTCCATTATTAGATATGACTGTTTTTCACCTATCTGGAAACATTGAAATACCTCATTCGTAAAAATTTACAGATTTGCTAGCAGTTACAAAATGAATTGCAATTCCTCTTACAATCCCCTTGTATTCTCACCGAACAGACGAAAGATTTATTTTGTGAAGTCGAACTTAGAGGGTCGGAATTGTTACCTTACTCTTCAATAACCATTGATCTACCCACTTGGTGGGAAAAAAGCACTCGGCATTTCTTTAACAACCCATTTCACAATAGATCAATTTTCAAATTGGTAAATATATACAACAAAATACATAAAACGGTTTAAAAAAAACAGCACTATATTTCAATATCTATGAAGGAAATTATACACTGCCCGAGATTAGCGAAGGTCCGCCGTATAATGAAAACGCGGGAAAATTGAATCGAATAATCATTTCGGATCAATTAATCGGTGGCGACGTTCGAATCTCGCCAAATTAACTCGTTAACAATGAAACAATGGTCGTTCGAATCGAACGTTAAACTATCTATGAGCTCGGTCAACCCTTTGCGGGTCAGATAACCGCCTTTTGTGTTATGGACCGCTCACGGTTCGTTTGTCGCTGACATCCGTAATGCCCGATCGCGATGAGAAATCGTTTTCATATTTGTTATCCGTTTGGGTAAAATTTAAATTTTTTTTTAGGGTCTAGTGGGAGGGTTTGAAGGCGATTGTGTTATAATTATAGTGTTCGATTGATGTAAAACAACATTCGTTTTTTTTATTTTATATTATTCTTTGTGATCTTTTTCAGGTTATGTAATTTTTTCAATTGGCTAGAATGGGAAAATACAGGCCAATATCGTTTTACACCCGGAAGGATCACTTTCGAAAATAAAGAAATTTTAAATTGGATTTTGTAGAGATGAACGAACTAGAGAATGTTTAATCATATATTTAAGCCATGAATGAGTAGATAGAATGTTTAATTCTCAAATAAGTTTTTGAGGGCGTTAACCGATTTAAATTCGAGCCGTACATTCTTTCAATCTAATTTACGAATAATGAGCACGTTTGATTTAATAAATTCAAATTATATTGACAATTCTGTTTCTGTTAAGGATCATACAAAATTTTCAATATGGCAATCTAATCGATCATTTGGCAATGGTGATTTCGGTATTTGAAAAATATTCAAAACACTTTATCTTACGTAAACTTCATATGTACATCCACAATTTATAGGTTGTTCTCGAAATACGACGAAGATACGTTCTTCTTGAATCTCGGTAGAAATTTTCATTTTTAACCCATATCCTGCCACGGTTAATATAATAATAATACATATTAAAAAATATTTTATCAGATTTATTTTTCAATAAGTAAGTATTCTTACTTATAACACCGAACACCCAGTAAGAACGAAAAAATCTTGTAAATACAATAATTCGAACGAGCCTTTATTTTTTCCGAAACGTATTGAATATTGCTGACGACATCTCGTGATTTAGTAAATAAGTTTTGAAAAATAATTATTATTTAAATAAAAAATTATATTACTTTCTTTTGGTCATAAGTGCGCACCGTCGTAATTTGAAAACTACCTGTATTTATTTATTACTAGTAAATAGGCCCTATGTAAATGGCTATGAATTTGTTAAGAAATGAAGAACCCGATTGTGTAAACCCGAAATGTGTACCCGATTAGAATATTTAATATTTAATTGATAAAATCAAAATATTTTATTTTTTATTTGATTTTGACATTCATTTATAAGCAAAAACAGAGACAGTAGATAATATGCATATTATAGATATTAACTGTATACGCATAAAGACCATATTAGAATATATCTTTTAAGTCGTGAGCGTCATTCGAACAGAAACACATAAATCCGCGATTATATAGAGGATTACGAACACATTTTTTAATTCAAATTAACATTTAAAAAAAGTCAAAATTACATCTCTCAAAATCTCGCCCCGAAAGATCGATTCGCATTCCACATTTTTTCCTGAACACCTGCCGCTTCCTTTTCGCTCTTCCGATCGGGTCAACAAAATCGTTACACCACACGCGATTTCAATTAATAAAAACCCAACATCCAAAACAACCTCGTTTCCCGACTGTCGAAAAAAAAAAAAAAATAAACAAACAACGCAAATTACATTTGACGCGGTCGAAACGCGATACGCGCGCGCGCACACGCGCCGCGAGCTTTCATGAATTTTCAATTGAATTTTCGCGCGCGCTGAAAACTTTTCATTCGAACGACGCCGAGGTGGGAGTGCCGGGAGGACAAGTAGGCTCCGAGGGAGTCGCCGGTGGGCGGTCGGGAGGGTTTCGGTCCTCCGGAGCGTGTCCGAACACAAAGTATCGCGGTGTTGCTCGCAGTCGTCGGGGTTTTATATAAAGTTCGCGCCGACGTCCGGGACCAATTGGAAAAGTTTCAATGCACAAACTTGCCGAGCGCGAGGTACGAGGCCTCCGAGGTCTCCCCTGGTAACTATAAATAATTCTCGCAGGCGTGTAATTATGTCGCTCGTGTGTTGGCGTTTTTCGCGATCGGTTCGGTCAAGCGGCGCTTTGATCGTCGGGAATTGTGTCGACGCACGTTTTTTGTGTCTAAGCATGGCCGTGGCTGAGGGGGAAATTCCATTTCATCTGAATATCGAAAATCCCCTATATATAATAGCGGATATCTATCTGTCTGTTTGTCTGTCTGTCTGTGTATCACAATGACACTCGCGACTTTAAAATGATTTACGATCGTTTTTTCGAATTAAAAACCAGAATTAAAAGCCAGACCGGGATTCGAACCCGGAACCTCTGGTATGACAGATACCACTGAGCTGCGAACCCTTTCCGATAATTCCTTTTTTTTTAGATATACATTTAATTAATTGATTAATTAATTAATTTCAAGCTCGATAGATGCCTCTAATTAATAATAAATTTTAAAAAAGAGCGATAATCACTGTTTCAACAACAAATGAACTGGTTTTATTTATTAAATATTAAATATATTCAAATCGAGTACGGGCATCGGGTAGCCTATATGTCACAAATAAATAACAAATGAACTTTTTTGATTTTATTAATTAAATATTAAAATTCAAATCGGGTACACATTTCGGATTCACATAATCGGGCTTTCACATTTTATCGTTTTCCGTTTCTTAACAAAACCACAGCCGATGTTATTAACATCGGGCCTAGATACTAGTTCATAATAATTTAAGGCGAAAAATTAAACGCCGAGAATTTTAATCATGTTTTGGTCAGAAGTTTAATCAAAAACGGCCAGAATAAAATAATAAATGGTCAGAATTTAATAACGAAACGATCTGAATAGGTTAGGTTAGGTTACGATTTTTAATATTATTTTGACCAACCCAGTTAAAATCTGCCCATTAGATATTTATTCTGATTTTTTTGATTAAAACTCTGACCAAAAAATGATTAAAATTCTGAACAATGTCAAATAAATTCTAATATATGGGATGAAAATTCTGATTATTTAAATAGTAACCATAAAGTAATTGATTGACCACACCAGTCATTGATCGCTTCTTAGTTAAAAAAAAATGTAAAAATTAAGGTTTTTAAAGATGATAATCTTTCGAAAAGTACGCGATAGGTTAGCCATTTATTACATTTTGTCCACTGCACCCTTTCCGAAAGATTATAGTCTTTAAAAACCTTAGTTTTTATGTTTTTCTGAAAAGTGGTGAACAACAGGTACATGTCCAACCAACATTATCGTTACCCTAGATATATTTGTAGGTATTGAATTTATATGTTGTAGTTTACATGTATTATAAATGAAAGTATATTTCGGTGAATTTGTATAGAAATAAAAATGTTTTTTATGAAAAACTCACATGTCTACCAAAAAAACTAATATCTGTTTTACAGTTCAACACATCTCTAGCAACTCACATCGTAAATTTGTAGTGCTTTTTCTGCTGTAGTCAAGTTGACAAATACCCATTTTCTTCTCAAAACACACATTATCTAACTTCTAATAAATATCTTTACCTTAATTAACTTATTCCATTATTTTGATCATTAAAAATATATTATAAATCTCTAATACAGTTAAATTTAATTTAATTTAAAAAAAAAACAACAGAAAAACGCTCATTCCTACCGAAAAAAAATCATCCCAGATTTACAGCTTGACACTTCACCAGCAGCTCACACCATAAATTTCCCAAAAAATCACAATCCAACCATCATCCACTATCAGTCTTTCCAAGAAGAAACCGATTCGAATGCACCCCATCGGATTCCGATCACGTTCGATCGTAAAGAGAGCAACTCTCCGCGGAGAGAAAGTGTTGAGCCCCGGAGATGGACCGATACGGTTTGCTTTCATTGCGAGAACACTATTTATATAAAACTCGCATGCGAGGTGTGTCTGTGAAATGGAATCGGGTGAAAATTGTGTGTGGAAATCGTGAGGGGGAGGAAAAGTTCGCGGAAAATGGCGGGTTGTCTTCGCGGTTTGAGGGGGGTGCTTTTTTTGGAGGTTTTCGTACTGAATGTGATTTTTTTGTAATTTTTTTTAAATTTATTCTAATCTTCAAAATCAAATTGAAGATTAGATTCTAATACATTGATTAATATTAAAATTGTTTTACTAATATTTTCCCATGGTTAAATTTGATTTGAAAAGCGTTAAACCTGATTTGCAAAAGGTTGAGTTTCGAGTGTAAAAGCTACAGTATAATAATATATTAAAGTAGAAATAAAATTTTGAATTCGTATCACAAATAGAAAAAAATGTATCATGAAAAAATGATACGTAATAAAAAACATGACAATGGAAGTTAATCAAAATGACTTTGCGTCGTTCATTTTATAAGACTTATTAATGATGGACATGTAAAGTGGTGGAATAGTTTTATTTTTAAAAAACTGTAGGAAAAATAAAAAAAGATTAAGTATACGAATGAAACCAAAAAATGCGAAGAATAAATTGTTTGATTTTTTTTTAAGTTTGATTAGTTGGAGAAGTTTAGAAAATTGTTCATGACAAATGCATTTGTGCCTATGATGATACTGATTAGCAACGATAGTAATGATGCATAAAAATACAATAGCAAAATAATATTTTGTTGGTTCATTCTGTTATATTTATATTTTGGGTTTAAGAAACTGAAAACATTTTAAAAGAAAAACATCTTATAATACATTCGAAATATATTAATAGAGCACCAAGTGGTTAATTTACTGTTTTCGTAGCGTTTCATCAGCGAACGTCACATTAATTAATTGACGACCCGAACGTGCCAAAAACACCAAAAAAAAACAACAAAATTATACAATTCAAAAAGAACAAATTGATAGTATCCTGCTCGCGTACGCCAAGTTAAAAAAAACCATAAAAAATTTCCCAATAAAAATTCGCGATTTAATAACGCTAATGGACGGGGACTTGCGATTTTACATCTCGAATCGATCATCTTCGATTACGCTTCGGCTTTTCCGATTTCTTAAAGTAAAATCGCGAAAAACCCCCCTGCTTTTTCTTTCCGACGCAATTTTCCGTCAATCATCGCTCGCCCTTTGTTTCGCTCACTTTTCGTATTAGGGATTATTCGCGGTTTTTCGAGTGGAATCTGTCTTTTCGGTATTGAAAAGTTCATTTTCAATTGCATATTCCGATAAATGGGGCCGTAATTGATGTACAAAAGGTCGGGCCACGAAAGGATACCGTCGAGATTAATCTCCTTGAACTTCGAACCTGGACAAATTTGAACCAGATTGTTGTTGACTTTAATTGAATTCGTCAACGGCGATGACGTTTAAATTGTTGTTTCGAATTGAAAAATAATTTTATTTAAATTTCGGATCGCTCGTTTGCGTTCCTATCCAATTCGGTAGCATGAGTCGGTTTTTTGATTAATATGTTTATTATTCAATTCAATTTGATTTGAAGAAAATTTTATTGTTTTGATGATTCAATAATATTTGAATATTTTTTTTAAATAAAGCTAGCAAAATTATTCAATGGAATCAAGTAATATATTTGAAAGTTGGGTATCGCCATTTTTCATTGTTTCTAGATATTAAGATTTTGCATTTTTCGATATTTCAATCTGATATCAACCAATAATGAACTCATACTTCTTTCTCGAGGTTCCGTATTAAATCTAAAAGTAGTAACAAATAATTGGATTAACAATAACTGAAAAATTGATTTTGGAACTGAAAATTGATTACGTCTTATTAATTTACAACAAAACTTGAAAAAACGTTATGATGCCTTTGTATTATTTTATATGAAAGTCATGTAAATGCTTATTTTGAAAAAAACGAGTTTAGCCTTGATTTAAGTTAACATGATTTCCCTTTTTGTATATTTATCATAAAAAAAGTCAAAACAGTATAATATAATACCTCCATGAAATGAACAAAATTATATTTTTTTGTAAAATATTATACTTTTACTTGTATTTGATAATTTATATACGAATTTGAACAACTTCAATTAATTATATTGTGAAAAATAGTATTAATAATGCTTACGACATTATAATTGGCAATAATAAAAGTACATACATAGTCAATTTATGAGTTCAAAATTTTGGTGAATATCGGATTTCGAATGTGAAATTACGCCACTTTCAAACTTTTCACTTGACTTTGTTAGAAACATACAAATAGAACATTTATGTTAGCATAAATCTAATCGCAAACTTAACTGTTTATTTTTTTTAAATTTGTGTTTACGCCACTTTCATATACCTACAACCTCTCACTTATAACAATCAATTTCTCGTTTTCACTTAAATCATTCAATTGAAATTGATTAAGCAATATCTAAAAGTACACTCGTATCCCATAAAATATAAATTTAATCGTCTGTGTACACCTAAATCGAATAAAAAGCGACAGATCACAGATAAAAGCCTAAGATTTATAATGCGCACATAGCCGAGCGCCGCTAGTTAACCGGACAACTTAGTACATAAATCTTGATAAACGGTTAACGCATTCGATCAAGGTCTAAGGTCATCTTAGAAAGTGAATCCGTACTTTTGTACAATGTGCAGTTGTGCTATGTACTTTGAATATAAATTCGGTTGAAACTTAATACGATTTTTTTTGTATAAGATGTGACAATTTCGATCGCGGAATTTATATGTAATATAGAAACTGAATCTAGAAATCAATATATAAGGGAATATATTCATTTAAAAAAAACAATCTTTGTTAATTTATGCACTTATTTTGCCGGTGTTATCATTTCAGGGAAAAATCCTGGAATGAGTTTGTAGAATATTGTTGAGTTCTTTGGCGCACTCGAAAATCAACAAACTAAACAAAAATATGATTTTTATTGTAAAATAATCAAATAATAAAAAATGTGTAATAAATAATTACTTAATCACCATAAAATCTTTCACAATTAGTAAATTTTAACTTACACATGTAAAACGAGAAAATTTTCTAATTTGGCTAATACAATTTAAAGCGTTAAAGATCTAACACACATTTTGCAAAAAATGCTCCAGGATTTTTCCCAGATATAATAGCACCGTCAAAATTAGTATTTAAATTTGCAATAATAGTCTTTTAAAATAAAAGTACACCTAATCCCACACGGTTTTTTATACGGTTGCGAAACAATACGATTTAAGGAAGTAGAATAGATTATTTTTTTTTACAGGTTTTTTTTCGCTTCTACCCGGCAAATAAAAAAGCATTATTTCACCACAATGATAAGATTCAGTACATGCCAGTATACTGTTATAATTATATCTATTTAATTATAGTTATTAAATAAAAAATTCAATGTTTTTTGATGATTTTACATGGCGAAATTTATTCAATACATTTGAAGAGAATTTCTATCCAAAAATACTGATGGACCATATCTCCAATTTTTATATGGTCTTAATAAATTTTTTTACACGATAGCCTCTGGAGCGTATTCCCCGTGTAAAAAAGAGGATTGGGTGTATTTTCATATATATAGTTTTATGGATTTGGTTTTTATAGATGAATTCCGCGATCAAAGTTATCGAAGTAGTAGGTGGAGTCATAAAAAATTTACCGGTTGCAGCGAGTGTTAAAAATTCTCTGGTGCACTTCCCGTTCGGATTAAAGAGTAAATTTAAAAATTAAAATTTACAGACTTTCTTACTGTAACTTCGCGCCGTATATTCCGGAGTTGCAAAACGGAAAGATTTCTCTCGGCGAGCGTAAATCTCGAACTTTGGCCGATTTGCACGAATTCGAAATTCGCTCGTTAAATTTTATATCATTTTCTTCTGCTTTTGTTGGACGCGTTGAATAATTTCGATTCGATATCGGAACGGGCGTGAAATTAACACTTCGTTTCCCATATACACCCACGCGATAGTTCGATCAATTTTACATACAACAATAAATAACAGACAACTTTCGAAAATCAATTACAACGAACTAATCGCGCTTCGTCATGTTCCGAATTTATGGCTTTCATAGAAAGCCGCGATTTTTTTATGTTCGATTCGAATATATATTGTTTCGAATCGCGGAAATTCGGAACGTTTGTATGTGAGTTGGTTTGTAGGATATATGAATTTCGTTCGGTGGGTTTTTTGCGCGATCTCATCTCGTTCTCATTTATCGGCAAATTAGACCTAATCTTGCAAAAAAATAGCTTATACCAAACAAAGTGTCGTTATCCAATTAAAGCATGATGACGTAATGGCACTCGCACAAAAGGCGCGTTGGCAAAATAGAAAAATTAGGTCAGCCCCATAAAAGTTGATTGGTCTCGAGTACGCGTACTAACACTCACTATACACTTTCAGCAGAGTTATCCTGCTATATTTCAATATATTTTATATATTTCAAGTATCTAGAATCAAAATTCACAACTAAACCAAATCAAGATAACGGATTTTTTTTAATAAGTTTTAAATCTTATTTTCATTAATTTTTTATTCAATTAATATCATATTTCTCAAACATGAAATCGTTAAACTTAACTATGGACATATTCATCAATAATTTTTCTGATCTTCATTAATTCTAAAGAAATGAAAGTTCAATTGAAATAACTTCAATGACTCCATATATAATACATGTTATGCTGCGTTTATGTAATTGCTTCGTAAACGTAGTTAAAATCATGCTTTGTTTATGAAATTCAACAAAATCTGTCGGTGTATATGTGCTACCTAACGTATACTCAACATAAGTGCATCATTTAACGTCTTCGGTCAAATATAACAGTTGACATGTCTTACAACGTACTTATGAAAGAAATTAAAATTTTCTTGACACGTCTGATATTCAGTAAAAAATATTTAGAAATTCTAACAAATGAGCCAAAAAAAAATTGCTACCACTGTTCTATGGCACGACAAATATCATAGAAGACTTAAATGATGCGTGTACAAAAAATGGCCCCTGTACATCACCAAATCATTAAATTTCATAAACAAAGCAAGATTCTTTGCTTCATTCAAAACGAAGCGATTACACAAACGTAGCTTGACATATTCACATATTATTTAAATAAAAAAGTGGCATTTGGACCTGAACTCTTCAAACATCCATGCCATATACACAGCCACTCGTTTTGGTACTGGAACGAGAGGGCCAAGGTTGAGTCCTTCGGGTCGTCCATTAGCCAGCACGAATTAAGGGATGGCTTTTCAGAGGGTGGTTCGTGATGAGTTTTATCAGCGTTAACTTCGAACGAGCTTGCTGGGATGGGAAATAATTGTGTTGCGCTCGATGGGGTTTCAGATGTGTGCGGAAGTTTTTGCGGCAGAATTGTGATTTGGAATTTCGGCTTTTCACATGAAGAAAAGTCGTACAAAAACTTGATAGGTTTCTAATAAGATAATTTGATGATTTTTGTTTATAATATAATAATACAATAGATTAGTGACGAGTAAACTATTGCAATAAGGCAGTATAGAATGAAAAAAAAAACGAAAATGATGAATGAATTATATCAAAAATCAAGTATAAATTTGATGAGTCTAAAAAATAAAAACATTGTCCGAATTTCAAATCTAAATCTATCGACCACCGTACGAATTATATCTGCCGACGTCACGATTAATTGCAACAACAATTTCAATGCAAAAAATACCACACCTTTACACTAACAAAATCACCCATAAAAGACAATGCTTTATCAAAAAAACACCTAAAAAAATCTCGCCATTATTTCATCATGTTCTTACATATGTGGCAATTGGACTTGGTTCCAGATACCACTAATAAATGACAAAACGAAGTCAAATCTAAATACGATACGATATCAAAATACTGGGCATCTAGGAAGGAAGAGTGCAGTTTAATGCAGTGAGAGCTGATTGAATGCATTTACACTTTCTGGACACCTTGTATAATACTTTTATTAATAATAAAAATACCGAAAATTTCAACCAACCAACCATTGGATTGCTAACTTTCAATATATCATCTATGTTATTGTAATAAACTAGTATATAGGCCCGATGTTATTAACATCGGGATGTGTATGTGTTTATTTTAAAGTCGATGCCCGATCGATTTGAATATTTAATATTTTTAATTAATAAAATCAAAATAGTTCATTTGTTATTGGTTTGTGACAAATAGGCAAAGCCAGTAGTTAGTAGGTACTAATAAGCATCATATTATAGACGTTAAGATAAGACGATAAGATTATAGCCTTTATTATAATGACCATAAAGACTAAATTCGGAACTCGCGCTATAGCCGTTCTCGTGTAGCGATTATAGCCGTTATATTTGAACTGCATATAAGCTAAATTGGAACGATAAGTCGAGAGCCTTAGCTTACAAGTAAACACAGCATCTGTCATCCGTGATTATATACGGGGGATTCAAATATTTTTTCCACTGCGTAATAATCGACGTATTGCATAAGTCAATAGAGACGTTTTCATAAGCATTATATTATAGAAGTTAAGTGCATACGCATAAAGACCATATACGCATAAAGAATAATTTTATACACGCAATAAAATAATAGTATCGACGCGTCGTTTTAAATTCGCGAGCGTCATCGAACAGACGAACAGACGGACACACACGCAGATATCCGTGATTATAAAAAAGGGATAGTAATAATGATCAAATCAATCCAATAAACTGAAAATCACGACTCCTCCCGGTACTTTTCCATCTGCAGAAACGCTCGGCAGACTCCACTTAGCAACACGCACGACAACAATACGAACACCACATAATGTGAGGTCGTAACGAGGTCAACGAGTTGTGTATGTCACGGATGAATATTCGAGTGTCGAATGCACCGAATTGTGTCTCGCTAGTGAAACGTTTCGAAAGAACGTTCGAGAATCAAGGGCAGTCGAGCGTGCTCCGGAACGAGGCTTTGAAAATTTGTGGAAAGTCGTTTGGTTGATTTTTCGAATGTTTGTTTGTGAAAAACTCACTGATTCGGCTGATTGGTTGTTGTTTTAATAAGGAGTTTGTGTGTATGGGTCTGATGGAAAAATTGGCGATTTAAAATATTAAATCAATGTGAAAGTTTCATTTTGAAACCAATCTGATATGCTGCAGATACTGCACTTTTTACTGGTTTATCTTCAATAAGATCTTTCTGATGTTTTATTTTTATTTTTGATCAGCATCAGTTTTGGATAGTAACATCATCGGTTCAAGAAAAATCCAAGATTTTAATTTTAAAAACTACAAATCAGTGATTTTAATGTTAACTGCATCTCATGTTAACTGTATAAGTTTCAAGTATGATATTTTCGGTTGTCGTGTTTGCGACATTATTTTTATAAAATTTTGCAGTGAAAAATGTCACAAGTGCACTATATTATTAGATACTTCAAAGAAATCTACAGGCTGTTCATTATTCATTGGATAGGATAAAAATAAAAATATATTGAAAAGGAAGTATTTTCCACATAATAGATAGTTTAAAAATATCATAGATATTATTCATTAGTTCAGAGATATAAAAAAAAATTTAATTGATGAAAAAATACGATGAAACTTATGTATTGACTTAATAACATTTAACATGAAAGTATTATGCTTTTAACGTAATAATTATATGGATATAAAACAAATGTTATGTTATTTTATTTCAAAAAAATAAATTTTGTTAATAAAACGAGTATACACGTATAACAAAGAACTTCAAACATTCACTCTTTTAGTGTGAAAGACTATACATTTGATCGAATTAAATTTTTCATTACAAATTTGCTGATTCACTTCAACACATTAACTTTCGATTCAACGCAACAGATCAAACAGCATACAATTTAAAATATTAACAATCATTCCCAGAACAATTCGTACGAATATAAATAAATAATTAACATTCGCTTGAACGCAGCGATATTGAGCGTCATCAGTGTCACGTATCACATTTCGCTTAAAGGGTTTTTCAGGGTTTCAGGTCTCGTTAATGAGACATGTGAGCCTTTCCGCTTCGTATTATATTATAGTATATTAATATACGGAACATACGTTCGAAATATATGCATATGTAACGAACCGGAGTTTTCGCGCACAAATTGGCGACGTCAAAGGGCCGATTCGGGTCGAAAATATCAAGTTTTCTTTTGATTATTTTCGCGCGCAAATTGCAATCGGATCGTGTTACTTGCAATTTCAGCATTTGAATCAAAGCGTTCAACGATTTTTATTTGTTTTAATGGTTCGGTTATTTGTGTATATTTTGAGTGTCGATATCAATTTTTTCGACAAATTTTGAATATATAATATAATTAGAATGACTGAATACGATTTCATTTAATAATTATAATTGCAGTCGTTGAATTATATGGCTTTCGCTTATGAATAGTGTGACAACTGTAGTCGCGGAATTTATCTTTAAAATCAATTTTATTTATAATAACACTTAACTGTTTATTCAAATTTTGAAATATTTACTATTTTTTATAGTGTTGACATTTCTGTGAAAAATTCTGGAGCAACTTTTCTCAAAATACTTTTGAGTTCCTGACACATTAGGTTAAATATCAACAATTTTATAAAAAAAATATATATTTATCCCCAAACTAATCTTAAAAATAACTAAAAACCAAAAAGTACTGAACCAGATGAATTAAAAGAATAATCTTATAAGTTAGATGATCAATATTTTTCTCCATGAGTTCATTTTAACTTGCCTATAAATTTTTGTGTTCGTTAATTCAATCTGATACGCCAAAGAACTCAAAAGTGTTCAGTAAAAATTAATCCAGGATTTTCTTAGAAATGAACACTATCAAAATTAACATATAAATTTGTAAAAATACTCTTTTTCAAATGAGCGTATCCATTTATGTATAGTTTTAAAAATTAAGATTTCACAGATGAATTCCACGATTTAAATATACATAGTACTATTTCACAGAAATTCAATAGGTTTCATGTATTAATACGAAACGAATGGACTTAACTGCAATTTCAAAATTGAATCCTTCGTAAAATCGAGATAATATTCAGAACTACCATAAAAACATCGACCACCGGTCACAAACTTCGTCGATAAACCTAAATCTAGACCCGACCAAAACACAAATACAGTCGATAAATTGGCCATAAAATATCACACGAATCTAATGAATATTGAACGAGCCAACTTTAGAAACCGTTTCCTACATAGAGAGCAAAAAGGCTAAACTTTCTCCGGGTCACGCGCTTTTCGCAGTTCCGACGAAACAATCAATACTGGCGCATTATATTATTTCACTCGGATGTGTAATGCGTACTTATCGGATGGGTGTACTCGTGTTTTCTTGTTGCCGGACGAAACAAAGAGTTTCACTTCTTCGGAACGGGTCTTTTTCGAAAATGAAAATATAAAAATGGACGCCGGTGAACTTTCACATCTGTGTCGGAGGGGAATGTTGGTGTGCGAGTCGGATTGTTGGAAGGGAATCGATTGTGTGTATAAATTTTCAGTTGGATGGTTTTTAATGAAATTTTGATTACTGAATGATGTATCCCCTATATATAATAGCGGATTTCTGTGTGTCTGTACGTCTGTCTGTCTGTGTATCTGTGTCGATGACGCTCGCGACTTTAAAACGACGCGTCGATACGATTATTTTTTGCTTCTATAAAATTATTCTTCATGCGTATATGGTCTTTATGCGCATACACTTAAAGTATATAATATCATGCGTATGAAAGTGTCTCTATTGACTTATGCAATACGTCGATTATTACGTAGTGGAAAAAATATTTAAATTCCCTATACATGTATTTAATTACCGATGACAGATGTCTGTGTCAATAACAAATGAACTGGTTTTATTTATTAAATATTAAATATATTCAAATC
>JAOXNN020000032.1:868021-889731 GCA_028571205.2 Hydropsyche betteni | reverse complement strand
TACATTTTGTTCGTTGTAAAAAATAGTGTTTTTCTGTTTGTGAGAAAATTTCGTTTTATGGCGCGAAACCGAATCTGCAACGTGTAGGGAGATGAGAATATTTTGAATATAAGAATTTTAACATAAGAAAAAAAAATACAACATAGAGTACCATATTGTATCAGTTTCTATTTATAGTAAAGTTAAAATAGTCAGTATGTGAGTACATCTATCATATAATATCTAAATCATTAGATGATATTATAGATAATTTTCATTATCAAAATCGATAAAATAGTAATCTAAATTAATAACATAGGTTCTCATTGATATTAAAATTAAGAGATAAGTGATATGGTCAATAGATAAATTCGATTATATATAATACAATTAATTGGAAATTCTGAAAATCAATGAAAATTAATTTTTAATTTTCAAACTTTCTGTTGAATTTTCTTGACTTTTATTAGACAGTAATTACTTTAAGTTCTGCTTGTTACGTAAAAAGTTGTAAAAATGACAGTAAATTAACATATTATAATCTTTGCAATATTATTATAATAAGATTAATATACACTTATGTATCTTTTTATATGAAGAATACGTTCGAAAGATTAACGTATAAAAAATTTAACGGTAGTATGGGAAAATTTCGGCAATTGAAATTGTCAAAAAAAAATCGTAAATTTTCATTAAATAACTAGAATTGTTTATTAATCTCGTCCAGATCTTACCATTGTGCTATAATTATATTTTTTAGTGATAAAAACAATGTAAAAAATAATTGGTTAATTCTCTTGAAATCGTGTAAAAATAGTATTGGGCCCCCACTTTCTAAGAACTGAATATTGAAATCACCTTTTATCTAAATGTCTCAATACAAACAACCAATAAATCAACTAAACACATCACACATCACTCAAATTCATCATTCACAAAGCCTCCTCCAAACAAAACGAAAATAAACCAATCCTACTCCAACACACAAAAAAATTCTAACGAATAGACCATTATGCGCAACCCACCATAAGCGACGCACACTTTAAATAAACTCCAGTAAAAAGGCATACAAACACACACACACACACATATGTACATATATATTCACATATACTCGGAGATAAGAAAACTCTCATATTCCCACTTTTCTCAGAATTTCCCTCCATCACAAAGCGGACACAATGTAGTCCCGACAATGAGCGAGCAACAGTCGAACGATCGCTTTCATACGCGCACATATTAAAATTCGTATTATGGCGCATTGTTATTGTACGTTTTCTATATTATTATAATGATGCGAGAGAAACGATTATACAATATTATAATAAGAACGCGGGCCGTATTATGATAATGCGTCGAGCACTGCCAAACGAAGAAGCTCCCCTTTCTTCGCGCTTTATTCGCGAGGGGGTCGTTTCGGGGGTGCGGGATCGAAAGTCGCAATTTTTTGGGGTGGTCGGATGCAATGGAAGGTTTGGGATGGGTTTCGGTGGAAAAAATATTTTTTTCGGATGTCGGGTGCATGTTATGGAGACTAATAGATTCGTTTGTGTGTAAAAGTTGGCGCATACTCGAATATGCTACGTGATAACTTTGATCGCGGAATTTATTTGTAAAAAAGAAAAATTTAAAATTACATTTATATTAAAAAGACTATCCCTTTGAATTTATATACTAATTGTTTTATCTCAGAAAGTCACGGAGCGTTTTTTGTAGAACATCTTAAGCTTGTTGATATTAGTTTGAATCTCAGCAAAATTGAAAATATTTTTTTATTTTTCAATGCAAATTTTATTTTTAAAAAAATTAAAAAACCAAAAAAGATTGAATTTTTGAATAAATATGTAAATCTTATTTAATAATAATTTTTTTTATCATAAGTTCTATTGCAATGAGCAAATTTTAGCTTGCCAATCTTGTAATAGGATAACTCATTTATTGAGGCACAATTCAGGATTGTTGTTTTGAATATTTTCAAAAAAATTAGTACATACTGAACAACTTTATTAATTTTTCCAATTCAATAATTTATTTATTTTATTTATTCATAAAAAAAATCTATCGTAATGATTTACTTTAGATTCTCAGTTCAAATCTTTCGATCCATTTCAAAGTCTTATTATAATTATTATATAATATTTTTTTATTGATATGAAATATCAAGAAAGTGTTTTTTTTTTACAATCGAAGAAGAAATTTTGTCGTTTGTATATAAAATATGATATAATTTTTTTTACTATAAATAATGAATTAATAATTCTATTTACTTGAAATTTCATAATAATATTATTTGAAATACGTATAAAAATTATTATCAACCCGATTTTAATTTGAATATGAAAATATACAACAATTCTACGATTAAAGTAGCCGCACTATCAAAATTCATCGTCGAAATTTCAATTTATTCTAATACGATCCCAATACATAAATTTATACAAAATTTTAATAAAACCCTTCTCCAAAGAATACATAAACTCTTCACATACACAAAAAAAAACAATTTCAATATTAAGCATATCCATTATTAGAACGGATCAATATCGAAATACAAGCAACCCGCTCTCTTACGGACCATACACGTCGATTTTACAATTTCATGCAAATTCTCTCATGCATATGTTGTGAATTTTGATTCTATCCTCCCCATATCGAAAATTCTCCGTTTCATCTCCATGGGGCTGTAAGAAAACGAGGCGTTCATTCTCATGCGAATAGGGTGGAGGGTTTCTTTTGTCGTATTATATCTCGTACAACGGATGCTCCTCGATCGGATATTATGCATTTTTTTTATAGGGTGACCCATCGAGTATGTTCGATTTAATTTCGAAACGAAATATTGGAAATTATTGTTTGATTGGGTTATTTTATTGATTCATAAAGTAGATATGTTGAGATTTTTGAATACTGGAAAAAATAAGGACGCAAGTGCCGTTAGTTCTAAAAAATTAACCCTCCTGGTTTTAAACCCCTTCTGACAAAACATTCTAGACATTAACCTGTGCAAGTAACCCCCCGATTTTTTACTGAAATTTTACGATCCAACGGTTTTTGTTAAGAAATTCTTACATTGGAGCATTCAATTGATACAAGTGGCTGTAGCTGTATTGACATATCATAAGTATTTTGATAAAAAATTCCAAATCAGATGGCTCAATTTTATTAATAACGTGTTGAAGTTATATTTTTGGTTATAGAATTGTTTATGGTTTGTTACCATTAGAGTTAAAAAAATCCTAAAAGAAAAAAATTGTATGGTGTCAAATCAATGGATTATTTTGTTGTATGGAATGATGCAATATTCTGTTGAAACCACATTTCTTCAAAGTCCATTTCGTCCAATTGAACTCACGATTTCAGTGTTATGTCACAATATGGTAGCCAGTTTTGATCAAATTTATTTTCAAAAAAAGGTCCAATTACATCTGTTTTAACAAAAACAAAAAGTTTATCTTTAAAAAAAATCATCAATTATGAACAATACCAATGACTACAGAAGACAAATATCAAAAATTTAAGACTACCAATATAAAAATTACATGAAAAATCGGACATAACCAACAGGTCACCCTATTGTATTATATAAAAAAAACATATGCTTCGAAATTCAATATTATCCGAATTTCTATCGAGCCCGAATAAGATCATTCCGCCCGTTTGAGTGGAAAGTATATTCGAAATTATCCGTTAATTTAAAACACCAATCATATTAAGTAAATAGAAACATTCGTTGCAACATCCGTTTCGCCCATGGCGACTTTTGTCCCCGTAGCAATAAGATTTTATAGATTTTCGCCAACTTTAATTTCCATTTGCGCCCGAACACGTATAAAACACGCGTTACTTTGCGCCATAACAGTTCCGGAGCTTATTCGAATCGGGAATCATATTCGCGGAGCATCCAGTCGGCGAAAAACGGCGGAACTCGGCAAAAGTGAAAAGTTATACGTGTTATTATAATACTTGTTAGGGTAAAGTGTATGTCTTTGGGAGCGCACAAAAGCAATTTGAGCGAAGTCGAGCTTTTCGGCGGCGAGTATGATGTCGACTTTCTCCCGTGTTCGCGATGTGGGAGAGTGAAAGTTTTATCGTTTTTTTTTTTTTTTGGATGAGTCGAGTCGATTTTAAGTTTTATAGTTAGATTTCATGGTTGTTTTGGGTTGGAAAATTGGATTTTATTGTGTATGGTTTAGTGCTTTTGAACACAACGATTGTTGAATAATAGTAGTAGTATTAGTAATAATGATGGCGATGATGATGATGAAGACGACGACGACGACGACAACGACGAAAACAACCACAACAACAAAAATATAAATAATAATAATGATGATGATGATGATAATAATAATCGTCATCATCATTATCAACCTGTTATGTGTCCACTGCAGGACAAAGTCTCCCTTTCAAATATTGGGGGTCTAGGCTTTAAACCTTATCCAAGAGCCAACCTTTAATAATAATAATAATAACAATAACAACAATAATAATAACAACAATAATAATAATAATAATAATGAAAATAATGATAATAATAATAATAATAACAACAACAACAACAACAATAATAACAACAACAATAACAAAATAATAATAATAATGACAAACAAAAATAATAATAATGATGATGATGATAATGATAAACAAAAATTATAATAATAATATAAAATTTGTCTATGTGTCACAGTTCAGTTGTGTTTCAGTCCAAGTATATTAGGATCAGTCGTAAAAACGCATCTTGGGGGTTGGGTTGAGTTAGGCCGGGTTTTTTTTTTTCGGTAATTTTATTTGTTTTGATTGAAATTTCGGGTTGGATAAGGTTATGTTGACTTAAACCGAATAAATATAGATTAATAATATACATGGTCCACAACATACTTTTTTAAGAAAATTAATATTTTATTTTGTTGAGTTTGTAAATTATTTACATATGAAGATGACATTTATGTTAATTTAAATCCAGGTTTAACTCATTTTATTTTTTTTTCAAAATAGAAGTTCACAACACTTTCATACGTAACAGGTCAGAACGTATTTTTCAAATTTCACTTAAACAAAAATGATGCAATCAATTTTCAGTTCCAGAAACACTATTTCAGTAATACTTAATTCGAAATTTTAATTATTACTTTCAAATTTAAAATGCTTAGAACCTCAAAAAAGAAGGATCATTTAATTACAGATTAAATGTATTTTTACACATTGAAAAATATAAGCTGAAATATCTCGACATAAAGAAAAATGGAGACACACCATTTTCAAACATGTTACAACGGATTATATGATGAAGTTTAATTTTCGAAAATGTGTCCGTTAATATTTTAAGGAGCTTCAGGAGGGAAAAATATCCTTCATAATTTGTATATGAATCGTCTGCATAATCCACCCTTCTTGTCGGCGTTTATTTCCCCCTTAAAATATGCAGCTGAAAATCATCTCGGTGCAATCTTCCTCTGGAGTATTATCTACTATTGTACGAATAATACTCCAGAGGATGATTAAAAGTAAATTGGAGTGCTTATTCCTATTATAAATCCCCGCTTGAAAATAAAAATATTTCCATACAAAGTTTATAATATCAATAAATTTCTATTATCGAAATCAAATCAACAACGAAAAGTTAATCACAGAGCACGCTAACAATATCCGAAAATACATTTGACATTTTATAAATTTATAAAGTAACATTTCGAATTTGAAAAAAAATTATTCACGTTAAAAATAGCGAACAAAATTCAGGTAGTCGCGCGAAAAGCGTTAAGTGACTCGCCGACATGACGATAACGCTTTGGGTGTTCGCCAGCCAGAAACGAAGAACATTTTTACTTTTCCATATAGAAAAAGAACAAGAAAAAGTCCGAGGACGAAAAAGGAACCAAAAAAAAAAGAAAAAACCCACACTTTCGTCGCAATTTCGCGGGGGGCGTTCCGTTTGTTAACTTCGAGCATTGTTCTCTTATCTGGAGACGGGCAGTTATGGCCGTATTATTCCCGGCGATCGCTAATAATACACTTATGGCTTTACGGGTGCGTTCGAGCGAACTAACGGCAGTGAAACCGTGTTTTATACGTTGAGATATGGCGTCGATGCTGGCACTAAATGGTAATGATGCGTATAAAAGTTAGTATGAAGATGCATTAAATGCTGTGCAGTTCTGTGCGGTTATTGTGCATTTTATCAGTTTGATGGTTTTATTGCGCTTTTTGAGGCTGTTTTTGATGGGTTGCGGTTGGAGAAGATGCACTGTTTGGGTTTTGAGTGTTTGGTTTATGTGAAATATTTGAATTTTTATTGGAAATTCGATGTGGGTGATATGTGAAGTATAATACAATGTGTTTTTGAGTGATATAATAAAAATATGTATTATAATAATAAAATTATATATTTTACAGTCTGAGAGTATTTTTTTAAATTGCCAAACTCCGCATGTTAAGACTGGAAAATTTTAAAATTGATTCAAATTTTCCTAGTTACTAACTCTTATGTAATTAAACTGCTAACCAATTGAAAATAATTTATTATTAGTCCATGTATAATATATTTGGATCGATCCTACATACATATTTGTTTTTTTTGGGTTTGTTGGGTTAGGTTGAGTTGGGTTAGATATTAATGAGCTAATAATATACATAGACTGCGACATATATATGTAATATTTAACTTGATTGAAATATATATAATATAATTTTTTTATAAATTAACTTTGATAATTTCAATAATCAAATTTGAGAGTTGACAATTTCAATAATCATTTTTTTCAAGAATAATCTTCTTTTCTCGCATAAAAAAATTTATGCATCTAAAAGTATCAGTTTCTATCAAAACCAAAAGTTAAGTAACGTGTGACTCGATCAGTAAGTAGATGTAATAAAATTCAGTCCATCCAAAATAAATTTAAAACTCTAGAGGATTCCCTTATTTATCACTGAGCATTAATTTTATAAGCATACTATATACTAAAGTTAAATCAATTTATAGCATTCACCAAAAGATTAGATAACTCAATAGTAGATTATTACAAGATTACTATATAATTTTGTCAAATTAAACTTTTTGACAAAAAAAAAGTTTTTTTTTAAATACAAGTTACTTCAGAATTTCACAACCTTCATCATTAAAAATTAAAACTTCCAACAACATATCAAAAAAAATATTTTATTTAAAAAAAAACACATACCATAACAACAACACAATCCCATCCAAAGCATAAATCAAAATCCATCCAACATTCCCATAGCAATCAATAAAACCCCGACCATCGGATACAATTCCCGAACGAAAACGTCTCATCCAACTAACTCCTTATGTGCTCAGTTAACGCAAATGGATAATGAAACGTTAGTGGGAATAGAAATAAAGTTTAAGTGAGGTCTCCACAAAGGGACAAGGGAAGATCGGGGTTCAGAATGTTGTTTGCCGAAGCAAACACCATTCTGAACGGCTTGTATCGCCGAGGATGGGAAGTCTTCTTGTGTGCTTTTATATATATGATGTGTATATTTTATATACAAAATATAGTATATGAGCCGGTTAAAGTGTACGGTTTCTTTCCGTATTGGCTAAATCCGGCGGAAAAGCCTCTCAGCAGATTTTCGCGATATTTATATTATTAGTGTTGCTGGGAGGCGTTACGTATTGTTCGCTCTGTTTCGCAGCTGTAAGCGTTTTATGATTGAAATTGAATACTTTATTATTTTTTTTGTGTTATTTTCACTGTTTTTCTGAGAAAGTATATTGAATTATATATTTAGCTTTTCCTGAACAATTTTTCAATATAAATATGACATACAATTAATCTCCCTATAACGTTCCCGGCAGTTTTTTTCCTATAATATCGAGCCCCTTCTATAACCTAATTTTTTTTAAATACACTTAATTTTTTTTTTAATTTTTTCAATTACATTTGAAACAAGCAGTTAACACGTAAAAATGTCAAGAAAAAAAAAATAGAAAAATGAAAACTTTTCATTTATTGATTTCCTTCAAATCAAAAAATAGAATTTAAAAACCGGAATCCCTTATAACGTCCCCATCTATAACTTAGAATCTATCTAGACGTTATAGGGGGGGGGGGTTTACTGTATAGGCTACGCAATATTTATATAATCACAAATATTCTGAAAAATTTGAATTTTTCATCAAAATTATTTTTTAAATTAATTATCATTTTCAAGAATGAGTTTTTTTTATGAATTACAAAGCCAAGCCTTTCGTTTGTGATCTTCAAATTCCTTTTTAACCATATTATTGTATTAGCAATACGAGTCATACTGTCAACTGTCATACTTGACATTTGACATCAATAGAAAACATTATTTTTTTGACTGACTCATCTTCCTGAATGACCAAGCAGAATCTTTCGTTTGTGATCTTCAATGTCCTTTTTAACCGCATTCTGGTATCAACAATACAAATCATTCCCAACTTTTCACAAGTACATCGTAAGACAAGCCAACTGTTATATTTGAAAAATGACATCAAATATTTAGTTTTCCAATAAAATCAATAATAAGTTAAAAAATTACTTTATCTGACTTAAAAATGCAAGATTTTTTTGCATTTTTTAATGAAAACGCGATTATAAAAATTTTGCGTAATATAATATGTGTACGGATTAATGGATTAGTTTTATTTTATTTTCGAAACAATTCTCGATTAACTCAATATGGAATAAGTGGAATGTGTGTAAATATTTAACTCATGTGGTTAAATGAATTTGAAACTTACAAATTCCACGTAACAAACGATTTGTAAAGCTTTGTATATTTAATGGAAATAACCACCCTCGTATCCAAGGTGAACGTTAGCGATTCATCTTCTGTTTAATAACTTTGTTTCGAAACTTACAATTGTACAAATATATTATTCAAAACCAGAATACTAATTAATTCAAGCTCAGTTTAAAAAATAACGATTTTTAATATATACACAATTTATGATTGAAGAAGGAATTTCTTATTATAAAAAAAAAATTGATTTGTTTTATTCGCTTGTACGAGAAATAAGATTATGGGATTTTCCATTGTATTCAAATCTCGTCGATAAGAAAACCAGCGCTATTCAAATGTCATGCAATCCGTACATATTCGGAAATAGTCGAATCTAGATAAAGGAAACGTCAAAAACGTTCGGTCGGTTTTATCGAATGCCAAACTCTCCGTTTCGTACGTAAAATCAAATCCTTGTACATATCCGTTTTGTAAATATACTACATGAAATACACAGAGGAAATCATATTTATATTGACATAAATATATTTGAACATTAACAAAAATATATATTTATTTTATGAGATGAAATCAATCAATAGATGGCGCTTGTATATAAGTACATATTTTTTCTCTTATTAGTGATAGTGAATAAATCATTTATTACAAGTCTATATAGAAAAAATACAATAAAATTCATCAATAGATGGTGCTAATATATGGATACAAGTGCACATCTTTTTTTTAGTGACTATACTGAAAAAATCATTTAAATATAAAAAAATGAAGTCAAATCCATCAATGGATGGTGTTAATATATGAATATAAGAGTACATTATTTTCCTCACTAAAAATGCAGAAAAAAAATTACGATAATAAACAGAAATAATATAGTAAAATACATCAATAGGTGATGCTAGTATATGAATACAATCGGAAAGTCTTTCCCTTTCTAATGACACTGAAAAAGTCATTTATTTAAAAAAAGTAGTTAAATTTATCAATAGATGGCGCTAATATGTGAATATAAGCATACGCTATTTTCCTACTATAGTAACAATTCTGAAAAGAAATAATAAGTATACATGTATGATATAAGAAAAATAGTTGGAACCGTTAATAGATAACTATATTATAAAATATAAACGTAAATTATTTCCTGGATTAAATTTACTGAAAAAATAATTAATTTATATAAAAAATATAATTAGATCCATCAAAAGATGACGCTAGTGTACAAATATAAGCGCACGATGATACTAATAAAATCACCTATTGCTCATCATTTCTTTATAAAAAATATAATAAAATCTATCAATAGATGTCACTTATCAATGAATACAAGCGCAAATTCTTCCCCATTATTTTTTTCACAATATCGGATCTTAAAAGCGATCACTAACGATACTGAAAAAAAAATCTAAAAAAAAATCCATTCCACTGAAATTGGCCACGTATCCCCTATCCGCGTTTTACGTATACGTACCGTAATACGATTTCGATATAAATTACGGAACGCAATCAAAAGGGGAATCGGATTCCCAGCTCGCGTTTCGAATTTTGCATAATAAGGTCGTTTTCTGTTCCTCGATCGTCGTCATTGTCGTTGTTGTTGTTTGCCGATACGTCGACTTTGTCGGCCGTCGTTGTTTTTGTCGTTGTTTGTTTTTAAAACGTCGACGTTTCCAATCGGCGACATAATTTCGAACGGAATTGCGGTGCGCTTTTGACGTAGGAGTGGCGTTTCAGATGTGTGAAATTTTTCAATTTTGTACGTTTGATGTTTTATTTTGTGATGGAAAATGTTTTGGGACGAAGAAGTTATGAGGTGAGAATGTAAGTTAGGGTCTATGGGGAACGCATGAGCGATTACGTTTACGCTTGTTTTTATTATGGAGTTTCGTAGTTATTTTATATATAATATAATATAAGTGTATTTGAGTTTGTTTCATATTATGGAATGTATTTAATAGAAATAAAGATGTTTTTGTCTCGGATATGTGCATTATACATGGTATGATGAGTTTGATTGCGAAATTTATCTATAAAAAGACACTTAAGGAAATAATTTCATTTCAAAAAAGTGAATTTTTGAAAATTGCACTAATTTTGACAATGTTATCATTTTTTTTTAAATTTCATATGAAAAAACATGAAGATATTTTTTTTTTAATCTATCTAAATCACATAAAAACAACTAATTATTTGAAAATAACAAATACTGCTAAACTGAAAACAACTACTCTTCAGACCTAATGTACTCCTGTTTGATGTCAAATTATGATATGATACATTATAACGTACAATTGTGTGAACTCGAAATGTGTTACTCGATTTGAATATTTAATATTTAATTAATAAAATCAAAATAGTTCATTTGTTATTTGTTTGTGACATATAGGCGAATCCAGAGGTAGAGGCTACCCAATGCCCGTACTTGATTTGAATATATATATTTAATTAATAAAACCAGTTCATTTGTTATCATCACCATCATCATCATCATCATCATCATCATCATCATCTTCATCATCATCATCATCATCATCATCGTCATCGTCATCGTCATCATCATCATCATCATCATCATCATCATCATCATCATCATCGTCATCATCATCATCATCGTCATCATCATCATCATCATCGTTCGGGTTTGGGTCGTTCATTTAAAAGCCGCGGAAAAATAAAAAAAATAAAAATAAAAAGTCGCGAGCTTCATTGACACAGATAAACAGATACACAGACACATAAAAATCCGTTATTATATATAGGGGATAAAAATAATTATTACTTCCATCATTCCCGAAATTCACAATTACATTTTTCAAAATAAAAAAAAAACAATCGTATCCTTCTCTATAAAACACGAAACATCCTGACAATGCGATACACTCGAGCCTGATAGTACATTTCGCTCGAATGTGGGTCGCGACCCTTGCCCGGGGGAAAAGTCCATTATTTCGGACCGCCGAGGAACAAAACGAAGACACAAGCCTCATAATAAATATTTATTATTTCGATGAATGCGTGCGGTGTGTAACTTTTGCGAAAGCCTCGCCGTAAATAAATAAAGTACGGCCCGCGCCAGATATGTGCGAGTTTCGCACACCGCGCGAAATTCGGGGATGATTTTTTTTGGGTTTTGTGTGTTTTTTTTGGATGAAAAGGTTGTTGGTTTGATTGTCGATGTTTTGATGGATTATTTTTGGTTTGGGACAAGGTGAAATTTTGTTTTAACTGGTCCGGAGCTTATGTTTTTTAGTTATTTGCGTTCGATTTTTACGGTTTCGTTTTCGGGAAATTATTTCAGTTTCATCTGTTGTTATGAACAAAATGGTAATCTCCTCTAAGTGGTCTATGGGTGTAAAAAAAACATCAGCCAATACCAACAAAATCAGATAAAAAACAAGTTACGTTTTATTCGATACCCACTTTTACGTTCTCATATTAAATGTTTAAAATTCGATTAATTTTATAAAAATATTAAATGAATTTCGCTACAAATTATAATCTCGGTTCAATGTATTAGTTGATTTTTTCTGGCCTTTTTTATATTGGTTTGTATTTTTTTTCTTTCTAAACAAAAATTCGAACGGTTTTCTGTCCCTTTTTTATAATCATCAAAATAATTTATATAAAAACAAAAATGTGTCATATGTATATTTATTTTGTAAAATATATATTGTCCACGTGCTTTTTTTAAAACTCTCAATCTATAATATGTTTTCTTTCTTATTACGTTTTTGTCCCTTCGAAAACGTAAAAACGAGATTTCACTGTAATTTTAAATGATGAAAATGAGATTTCTTTAAAAAATTTTCAGTAATTTCAAAAGATAATCTCTTTTTTCCGGAAAAAGACTCAGCTTTGATAATAAAATCAGACTCCCATCAAAACTAATATATTTTCACTAATGAAAAATACCAACAGTCCATCGACAACGACGAAAATATAACATAATATTATACATCGAAATATGAAAAAAAAAATGCGAAACCGAATTAATCCGCTAGACAAATTGAATTTCTCAACATGAACGTCGCATTAATAATAATATAATACATATTAAAATGAACAACGCCGGATACAAAAAGCGGTACGCGCCAAATCGAATTACGCCCGATTGAAATAATACTACATATATTATTTTAATGAGGCTAATTGAAAAAATAATTTGAATAATCTAATTCAGGCTCGAAACGTAATTGAATATGTGTCGTTTTCGTATTATTTTTTGCGACCCGCTTTATTTTCGCAACCCTTTTCGTATGTGCCTCTAATTATGAAAGTGGTTTAAGTCACATAAAAATGAATTTTTAAATTTTGCCGCGAAACGTAATCTTAAATTAATATAATATGAAAAAAAAAATAAAATTTTGAAAAATTGGAAAAGTTACATTCAGTAAAAGATACGACGGTCAATAGAATGCTGCTTGTATTTATTTTGATGATGTTTTTAAATTTATTTTCTAAAACAAAAAAAAATTGATAATATTAATCACACTGTCATTTTTAAAACATTTAACTGAATCATTGAATTTTTAATTAAATTTTACATAATGAGCTTTTTTATACGGTATCAGCTACGCTTTCCAAATGGGAACAAATAAAAACGTCAATATCTTATACGGAAATGATTTTTTTATAAAAACCAATTACTCGCAGTTATAGTAACTGCTAGTAATTGGTAGTAGTATTTACTAGCATTGTTTTATAAGCTATAGTAGCTTATAAAGTAGCTTTGTATCAACATATAATTTAATAAAGAAATACAAAAAGATAGTTTTGAAAAATCGAAAATTTTTACTTAGTACTTCAAATTTACATAATTAACCTGGATTTTTTTTAAATGCATTTTGAAGTTTTCTAAACCTAAATACGTTAACATTTTTTTGAATTTTACACAATTTAACTTATTTTAGAGCAAAATAGTCAATTTTCCTAATCGGGAATTGTAGGAAAATAGGTTTAAATTTCATATTTCTATTAAGCTACATACAAAATTTTTATATTGAAAAATATAAATCCAGTAGGCTAAATAAATGAAATGAAATAGAAAAATACTTTTTAATCACTTCAAACGCAAACCTTTGAATATATCGAAACGAAAAGTCACAGACTTAGACCACTATCATAATAAAGGACACACGTTTTTTTATGTCATTTGAAAATTTTAACATAACGACGAAACTTTTGGACCCTTTCGAACCGTTTCCAATTAGATTTCGCCATTTATGCGCGTTGGTACTTATAGTTCTAATTCAAATCGAACCGAACATTTCCGGAACGGTTTTCTGACGAACTTCGCCAACTAGACTCACTACAAATTGAAAGCAAAGCCCAGAAACGACCACCTTATCTGAAATGGAATCGATTCAATGGACTGCTGCACACACATTTGTCTGTTCTATTGCACTGCTGGTGCATTGCCAGCGACCGGCACAAAGCCCTCGAAATAAACACAAAAAAAAGTAATGAAAAACTCAAAAAAGCCCCGCACAATGGGCATACAACGAAGATCTCGATTATGACTGCATTCGTGTTTTTTTTTTTTTTGGAATGTACGGAAATATCGTTTCCGTGTTTTGTATGGGGTTTAATCTTTTTGTTGTGTTGCGTGGAGTGTTTGGATGTTTGAATTCGGGAAGGGGTGTTTTCATGATTGTGGTTTTGAATTTGAAATCTTTATGTGATTGAAGAAGAAACGAAGAAGGCAAGTATGCTATATATAAAATAAAGAAACAATAATAAGGAATACGGTAAAGGAACTACGTATAAGGTAAAGAAGCAATATACAAAAGAATACACTATGTTTAATATAAAATAAATAAACTGTGCATAAGGTAAAGATACTATACCCTAAATACTAAAAATAGTATGTTAGAATAATAAAAATTACCATTATGACCCATTAAGATCCAAAAGACATGCACATTTATAAAAATTAATGAAATTTAAGTCAAATCAATAAGTAAAACCTTCAATATTCACCATTTTTTAAACCATTGCATAGAAGGTTCTAATGTTAAAACAAACTACAAATATTTAGCCAGCCTATAGTCCAGTAGTATGTTGCGGGGACTATCAATCGTAATGATGATGGTTTAAGCTGCAGGTATGGCTAGAGTATGATTCCGTTTTTGATCGTCTCAAATTTGGTAACTAACCATTTGACCAAAAAATGAGAGTTAAATCTCTTGTTGATGAGATGATTCCAAAAAAACAGTTCTGATTACAATCTTTACCTATCGATCGCCATACGAATTATAATATTATGTAATGTGCCGACGTCGCGATTGATTGTGACAATAATCACAATTGGTCTTCGGTGATCGGTACACCAATATGTGCTAAACACGAATTTGAATCGGTCCTCCTTACTATGCACATCCTATCACTTCAGTCGTTTCAGTTTCAGTTGTTACTATGAGCAAGACGGTAACATCCTCAAGGTGATTTACGAATTTCGAAAAACATCTGCCAATACCGAAAAAAAAACGGAAAAAAAATTGCTAAAACCGATATCATATTATACAAAACAAAAATCGCCAATCACCCAAACGACTCATTCGCAAAACCCACCCCCGAAACTTCACCCCCGCGATCCAACATTCGAGAACCCGCACCCCATCTCCGTAAAAAGAGAAACGGCAAATAGGATCGGAACACCACGTAGATTGAATAACACAATCACGTTGTACGTAAGCCGGGCTCGCGCGACACGTGCAAGCCGTATCGCACTGATTCGCACACGTGCCGCCCGGTGCTAAACGGAGCCGGCCGAAGCCGGGTCTTCCATATTTCGGGCTCTTTTCCCTTGTAAGAGGCGGGGTTCGGGGATTTTAGTCGTTGGATGGGCGTCGTTTGAGGATATGGGCAGTGCATGCGTTTTGTGTTGTTGTTTCAAGTCAGGATTGTCCAATATTAAGGTGTGCTAGGACCACTTTGAAATACACAAACATCGGGGGCCATAAAATTGAGTTTCTTTTATTTACTATAATAATAATAAGAAATCCCTTTATATATAATCACAGATTTCTGTGTGTGTCCGTTTACGACTTTGACTTTCTGTGTGTGTCTCACGACTTTTTCGTAGATATAGTCTTTATATGCGTATACAGTTAACGTCTGTAATATGATGCTTATCGACTATTGCCTCTGGCTTTGCCTATATGTCGTAATTGTGACAATAATAAATGAACTGGTTTTATTAATTAAATAAAAAATATATTCAAATCGAATACGAGCATCGGGTAGCAGATGTTACTACTGGCTTTGCCATTCCAATTTAGCCTGTATGCTCGTTAAAATAACGGCTATACTCACTATTCACATCATTTTCGAGTTCGAAAATCTCGACCTCCAAATTTAGTCTTTGTGGTCATTATAATAACGGCTATAATCTTTGTAATTTTTATTTCATTACGTAATAGTATGGTTATAAATTCACAGCCGATATTATCAACATCAGGCCTATACATTATCCTCTATATATAACGAACAGGCATCGACTTTTCGCAACGGAACGGTTATAAAATATTTTTGCACAGATTTAATTTTTTTATATATATAATTACGTAATTCACAGCCGTTGCTATTAACATCGGGCCTATACACTAGTTTAGAAATGATTTCAATCGGATTTCATAAAAATTAATATCATCGCATTCTTTCATATCAAATACATTCACACTTCGAATTCATCATAATATTATTTATCTACTGATACTATACAATTCCTTTGTCGATATTAAAACATAAGAAGGCAATGAAGGGTGAAGTCAGCGTCGCCGCGACCAGGGTTGGGTCCAGGGGGGGCCGTGATTTATGTCCCTCACGTTCGGCTAATGAATAAGGGTAATTACTTTTTTGCAACAGCGTAATAAAGAAGACGGACGATAATCTGTCCGAAATAATGGAATCTTCTATCATCAAATACGCCGTACACGCCGTAAAAGCGGGCCGAAATTCAGTCCGCCCCTGGTCTTTGGAGGCAGTGTTGAGTCAGCGGTCGACACGTCGGAATATCGCGCGAGATATTGCCTCATAAGCCCGATTTTGCCTTATTAAGTTTCTTATGTGTGGCTATATATAACGCTCGGTTTATTATCGAAAAATGATATTGATACTGTTTTATATGAATCGAGAATGCGGCGGTTTAGTGTCGACAGCGCCGCGTTGTGGAAATTGAAAAGCTCTCGTTATTAATGAATTGTTTGATTACGTGCGATCGTTTTGTTGGATTCAACAGGTTGGACGATCGAATTTTTAGTCAAATGTGTTATTCGATCGAAAAAAAAGGATTGAATTAACTATTGAAACGTTTGCTGTCCGCGATCTGCGTCCGTCGATTGAATAATATACCCGATTTTTTTTTCTTTTCATTCGGTTTGAATAAATGCTTGAATTGAATCGGACATTTCTGATTCAAAATCAAAAGTGCCAGAAAAAAATTGTTAATATTTTATACGAATTTATAAGCAAAAATTTTTAACAAATCTGAACTTAATAATTCGTAGTAAAACATGTATACGTTCGATTCACGGTTTTGTATACGACTATTACATATTTTACATATTGAAAAAAATTCACATTTTCCGCGAAATTTGGTGCAAAAAAATGGAAAAAAATAGAAACACTCGAAATATCGGCTAGAGTAAAAAATTGCACGAGTTTTCCTCCCAAATGTTCGCGAACTCGAATTTCGCTGGCGGCAGAACTCAGTGAATTAAATATACGTATATACACGAAAAAAGACTGTTGTCGACCCCTGTGCGCGTTAAACTCTATTTTTAAAGCCTTATATATTAAGGCTTTCGGAGGAGGTGGGAGGCGCGAAAAGTAGGAGGGCGGGCTGGTGGAAATAACGACTTTTAATTCAAAAAGAAGGCGTATCGCGCACCGCACAGCACGTTTTATTATTATTTTTATTATTATTATTATCATCATTTTTTTCAACCTGAGACCCAAAATTTGACCCTCTTCCTCCTCTGGCTTGTATCTTCTTTCTCGGTGGAGGTCCGTGTCCGTTGTGCTCTGTACTGTTCTGAAATTATTAGGCTTATTAAAAATGTCGCTTCGTCCTCGATGAGTATTTATTTTATTCATTAGTATGAGTATATATATATACATTTTTAAAGATGACGAAACACTGCATTTATTTTAATTATGACATCAATTACAGACTTCTTCAACGGTTACTTACAAATTCAATTCAGACATTTCTAACACAACGGATTTGATGCGAGTCTTCAAATATACCCAAGTCTCGTTTTGCATGGGGAATACGTTTCAGAGACTACTTTTATAAAATACAATAGTTTTTTTTTTTAATTTGATTCATAAAACGTCCAGTTTGATTTTTAAAGTGTCCAATTTAATTTGTAAAATGTCCAACTCGATTTGCAAAATGTCCGACTCGAAGCTTAAAACGGAACGCCACACCTCGTATTATCGGACGAAACGCTCGCACAAATAAGCTCGCGGATCCGCGGAGCAACTTTTCGAAGAGCATAAAATACCGAAAAAGCAAACGAGAAATCATCTAAAAGCTGATACGCCTCTGAAATTGAACGAAACTCCCTCGCAGCCTCCCGGATGGCGTAGGCGCACTTTTCGCAACGGGAGGGCACGGCGGGCGCGTTAATGGCGCCGTTACATTATTACAGGTAATTTCTCTTTTATTGTACTTAACAAACTCGTAAAAATATGATGCGACATCGGCACCTCAGGCTGTGAGGAAAAACCGCCGTCTTTTCGCCCTCCGCGGGGGGAGGGTGGGCGGCGTCCCCACGGCTCCGCTAAGAGCTTTATTATATATGATTATCCCATTACGGTGCCGTCCTCCTCATATTTTCATTCCGCCCTCGCAAGGCAGATGTGTCACTTTATAGCCGATTAAATTACGATCTTTCTCTTCTTTATGCTCTGGTGCACTTTGCCTTTTTAGCCTCTCGCCTCGCCGATAGTCGTCTGATTTGATTTAGTGTAGTTTTCTTATTGCGCTAATATAAGAAATTTGTGTTCATACAATACACCGAATTCTCTTTTTGCAAGGGGGATACGTTCCAAAGACTGCCGTGCAAAAAAAAGATAAGGTTTTCATATAAAAATGGTATATAGGTTCCAACTAGTAATACTCAATTAAAAAACGGTAATTTTTCATTTATTAAAAAAATATATTTAACATTACTATGTAGTCATTCAGTATCACTATTGGATAATAAACGTGACCGTTTTCTGTTATTTTTTCGTAGCGAAAAATCAATTGCACATATTGCAATCCAATACATGATTTTTTTCTTTTTTTAAATTGTGTTAATGTGAAAAAAATTAATGTAAAAAAAAATCGATTCATTTTCTTGGACCGTGTTATTTCGAATCCGTGCAAAAAGAGAATTCGGCGTACAACAGAAATGTTTCAATGTTGGCTCGTGGTTTTTTATATAAATATTTAAAAAAATCCAAATTTGTTTATGCATTAACAACATAAACTTCCTTTTTTTTCAATAGTTTTTCGATTGTTTGACGCTGTTGAGTTTTTGGTTCTTCAAATTCATATTTATTTATAATATGTATCAATTAATTTCATATAAGGTCATATAATTGATATCTATAATAGAAAATCTAGTAGTATACGGCAAATTATTGTGTATTTGAATGTTTTTGAAACGCAAACAAAATATCGTGCACGATTATATATACTTTTTATGAAAAATACTCTCGATTACCACATAAAAAGTATCGCTGAATAATAATCTTATGTTAAAATGAATTCAAACGAACATATGTACATCACAAAGTCACAATAATATCCCGTTTCGTGCGAATATGCACACATAGGCGAAAAAAAAGTGTGAGCAAGGAAGAATATGAAAATCGTTCAGTTCGTTTTTCGTTCGGCGAATACGAAATTTCACGTTGGGTAAATATATTTTTTCCATTTGAGTGCCGCGATATTCTCCGATGTAAATATCTCCGAGGAAAGACAAAATAAAAATTGTTTTCGAACTAGGCGCACGTATAATATAATAGATACAAGTCTCGTATTATGTATGTTGCGCGTTATATTTGAATACAGGTAAACTTGTCCCATCATATCGCACACACGCGAGTGCTTCTGGCCTTTGCATCAGAAAACTGTCATCTTGATTATTGTGACATATCTCCTTTTGCTGGCTATGCCTTCGGGCACATTCGACCTTACGTATATTACGAATTATTTATATGCGAGGAATATGAGAATGCGTGTTTGATGTTCATGCCTTCAATACTGAGCGAGATTTCTGGACGAAAAGTTCTATGATTTCTATTGAATTATTTAACAATTTTTATGCATTAAATTGAATATTTTACACTTCAAAATCAACAAAAAAATCACAGTAATGAATTCCATTGTTAATATCTTGTAATCATTGTCTTGTTAATATTTTCCAATAGATGAATTTTAAGTGGAAAACGTTGAATTTGGAGTGTAAAAACTGTATCGTATTTACAAACCAGTAATTGAAATCAATATAGATGGAGATCCGAAAGTCTAGGATGAGTTTTAAAGAGGTGATAGGTCATGTTATTTGTAGTATTTTAAACTAAACATACCTTAGTCCAAGTATCATAGTTTATTTTTATTTTAAAGAAAAAATCCAAAATCTCAAACTTCCACACTAATGATTCTCGAATGAAAGATAATATAGCAGACAAACCTGATTTGTTTATAATGTATTTAATCCTTAAACAGAAATACAAAAATGTATATCACTTGAAACCTATTAGAAATACATAAAATCAACGATTACTGAAGTAAATGGAGAATAGAGTTGTTTTGATATTTTTTTGTAAAAAAAAACGAAGTCTTAAGTTTTTAAATACTTTCAAAAACATCCCTGTTTACAACCCTTCCGATCGATAAAATCTTGTCCTACCTGTCCTATGATCAGCTCTTTAAGCTTTGAACCACTCTATATAAAATCACTTCCTTACTTAAAATTACATTCGATCATATCAATCCAAAATCGAAAACATCTTATTTGACGAAATTAATCGAATCACATAGCGAATTTATACACGGAAGATTTTTTCCCGTGCGCAGCTCGATTACACCTCGCATTCGGATACCCCAAACTCCTCATCTTATCTATTATGTATGAATGTTACATTATGCGCGTACGCCACTATAATGGGACGAGACAGACCTAAAAAAGGGAACAAAAAAAAGTCGGAGCTATGCAATTGCCGGTGCTGGCGGCAAAACGGACGGCATTTAAATGGTCGAAAAGCGCGGGAGGCGAAACACACCGGGAGAAAAATATTCGAGTCTGGAGAGCATGATTTATGACTTGATTGCCAAGGCTGTGTAAGAATGTAAGCGAAACGGCTCGTGAACATTATGTAAATTCGGCCCTTCCAGGCGGAACGGGAGCGTATCGAAGAACCGCGCTCGGGTGGGCCAGCGGGTGGATGGGTGGACTCGGAGGGGGTGTTCCGTTCGAAAAACCGATACGAGCGTGCGTTCGAAGTTATTCCCATTCACATCGCGACGAATTCGTGCAACATGTGCTCTCAGGTTTCCGCCGCCAATCGTTGTAAACACGAGCGAAGCGAAATTATCTAATACGCATATGACAAAACGGTGCTAATACAACGGACGGACGCCAATGTAGCGCTCGAAAACCTACAGTTTGTCATTTGAAATAGTATCGCAAGTGCTCGATAGATGGACTGAATTTCAAGCTGTCAAATAGTATTCGGGTATATATTCGGTGGTTAGGATATTCGAAATTGGAATCTCTTTTTTAATTTGTTCTATTCACCTTATAGATATGTCGTTGAGAATAGTCTCGAAGGGATTTCGGTCATAATATTTGTTTGTTTTTTCACGCGAGTTACGCTAAATAGTTGACGAAACGTCAAATGTCATCTATTTGACATTAGAATCACTTTTTCAATTTGTTCTATTTACCTTATAGATATTTCGTTGAGAATGGTCTCGAAGGGATTGCGTCCATTCTGCATAATATTTG
>JAOXNN020000032.1:852637-867921 GCA_028571205.2 Hydropsyche betteni | reverse complement strand
CTATAAGGTAAATAGAACAAATTAAAAAAGAGATTCCAATTTCAAATATCCTAACCACCGAATATATACGCGAATACTATTGGACAGCTTGAAATTCAGTCCATCTATCGAGCACTTGCGATACTATTTCAAACGACAAACTGTTGGTTTTCGAGCGCTACATTGGCGTCCGTGCGTTGTATCAGCACCGAAAAAACTGATTATTACCGAAATAGAAACGGTGTCTTTTCATTTTTATTTTGGCAAAGTAGCGATCTGTTTGCAACTAGGGTGTAAGTAAGACACGCACACGTGCGTGTTCGGAACGTGCTCGCGCTCGTGTCTACTACCACTCGCCGAAATATATTATTCACAAATCGGAGACTTCTAAGAGGCTTACCTTTGATTGTAATCCCGGCTGCTTAACACGCGAGGCCTCTTAAAGAGGTGTTTTGTAAAATTATTATACAGGATATCTCATTTCCCAAGTTGAAACACTCATATTTTATTTAGTACACAAATTATACGCTCGTCAGATTACGCTCGATATAATTTAACGAGCGCCGTTTCTACTATTATAGTATCACAAATATGTATTATATTATGTTTATATATGTACGAGCTCTATAAAGTGGAAAGTATAAATTCGAGATGTTCCGTGCGATTTTTGGAATATTTTTTCGATGAAAGGATTTTGTTTCATTTTATTTTTTTCTTCTCGACAGCATATCGACGGATGGATTTTCGATGCGCGTTCGGGAATTTGACATTGAAATTTGAATTCACAATGACGAAATTCCCGATGGAGTTTCCAGAAGAAATTTTTCATTTTCCATTTTTTATACGATCTCTTCGAAGTCGTCGAGATCGAACAGTTTTTCGTATGAGGGTAAGGGATACGTCTTTTTTCGGCAAAATAAATATTTTTATTTTTTTTAGAGTAGTTCGAATAATTAAGTCTATTTTATTTTCAATAAAAGTATTGAAATACTAGAAATAGTTAAAAACATATTTTGGAAACAAAATTTTGATTCGATTCCATTTTTTAAAATGTTCGAGTGTAATTTATATCAATTTGAATTCGCCACAGAGAGGTCAGGGGATTTTTCTTAATTCAACTCTACTGCTCAGTGTCTTAAAGGTCTGGAGAACGTTAAAGTTCAATCCCTCGAGTCACTTGGAACGTCCCGTAAAAAGCTATTGGAATTTTCCAGATTTTCTCAACCCGCGAACGACAAAAATATATGTCATTATAATTTTCACTGCAATTTAAATAAATCAGTAATGTTTGTTTTTTTAAACGATTTAGTAACGGAAGCGACGTTTATTTTTCTGACCGGATCGTACCGAATCAATAGGAAAATTCTTTCATAAAATTTCGTTTATGTCGAGAAAAAATGACATAAAAATGTCAATTTTGAAATGGGACTATTTCAACCGATTAAATACACGTTATTACACTAGAAATGCAGGAAGACATGTTTTTATAACGGTCGTGACGAAAACACGATAACGTTATTATTCTTCAGCACACGTGCGCGAAAGTACATACATACCTTTGTATACGTGTGAAGTTTTATGGTCGAACACACACACAAAAAAAAAATACCTTTCAAGAATATTACCAGCCTCTTCCTTGGTGCCATAAAGTGCCATAGAAATAAAAGCGATCACTTCAAATTTTATAGTTAGCCTCGCCACGAAGATATTAATGCCGTTTTTACGGTGAGCGGCTCTGGGGATCCCCTTTCCCCGCTCCGATAATATTATTTTTATATCGAAAACGTATAAACGGCACAATTTTAAACCGAGCAACAAAGAAAAAGCTTGCAGACCGTATTTATTTAGGCGATCTGGTCTCCGGTGCGCGGCGAAGCGCCATTTTAGATTATTACCAACTGTACTAGTACCTAGTACTGGTCGTACACTTAGCGAACCAGATGCGGCAAACTATGGTGGTTTCTATGTGTAGTTTGCTTTTTTTATATATATATGTTATTATTTTTTCGTTTTTCTTTCTGACTACGATCTCGTAGCAGTACCGTAGCATCAAGCCAGATGTGCGAAATCTTCAATTTTTTTCCAGTTTCTCACTTTACAATATCAGACTGACATCAAAAATTAATTTCAGCTCCAAATTAGCATTCAAATTTTTTTAGCCCATGTCGTGTTTTTAATTAATTAAATATAATTTTAAAAAAAAGCTCATTTAAAAAATTTAGATTGAACATCTTAAAGTATTATATTTTTATTACTTAACATTCGTTTTTATGATACATACGAAAAAAATTCAATTCAATTCAATTTTGTAAAAGCGCGTTTAGCTTTTGCCGAATTATTTCTTGTTCAATGTGAAATTTTATACTCGCCGAGCGAATGGGTTCTCCATATATAAATTACTTTAGATAACAAAACGAAATTCGACACTTCTACACCTCACTCATCGGATTTCATCTTAAACACTAGCACAATATTTGCACTAGGTAATAGATATATATTCCCCTCGTGTTTAGTAACGTTTTTATATTTCGGGGAGCTTTCCTGCATATTTCTGCCCCGTTCTACAGCATTTGCACGCACCACCCACCGTCCTAGTATCGAAGGAACAATGTATCACGAAAGTTTACAGCTTTTCGCGAGTTCATGATAAACTTTTTTTCCGCAGAATTAGTTTTTCGCGCCGAAGGAAAATTCTTTCGATATATAAATAAATAATAAATAACCTCGCGGCGCGGCCTCATACCGTGACGCGGCCTAACACGTAAACGTAACGTTTTCGTCACCCCTCATGAAATATTCTCGACTTCACCACTTCACCAGCGATTTTCCTTTGGGCTTTTTCAGTATTTTTTTTTTTTTTTGATATTTCGAGTGTTTCACCTGTGAATTGTATGGCGCGCGTATTTATTTCGACGAACCCTCATCACTCATTTTGGCCACGTTTTGAATCAATCATAACATTTCTCTCTCCGACACGCTGCTTCTTTTTTCTATAACGTGTGCATAGACTATTTTCATGTGTTTGTTCTTGTTCATTACAAATTTTGAATAGAAAATAATCATTTGCCGGACGAACTCGTAAACAAAAATTGCACTTTAACTTTGCATTCTGTCGCAGAAAAAGTAGAATTTTTTTTTCTGCTGACTCGAGAACTATTCAATTGAAAAAAAAATTTCATTTAATAAAAGCCACATGTGATATCTTTTACAAAAAAATTTAAATTCTCTATATTCGGTTTTGTATCTTATATCATTACGAAAAAAGTTTTGGTTATCATTTTTTCAGGTCATATATCATTCTTGTAACAAATTTTTATGAATATCTATCATACGTTATTGTTTGTCTTTATAAGGATCAGTTTTTATGATCCTCATTGCACTTTAATGTTATTTTGAAACCATTTTTCGAATGAGATTCGTTTATCACGACGAATAATGGCATTTATATTTGCACTCTGCTACACATTTGACGAATGACACATGGCCTGAAACAATGGTAGTGAATATAAATATATTATACACATGCTCTAAATTAAAAAAAATTCAAACGGGAAATATATTCAACTTTGCTAAATATAAATTTCGTTGATGTCAAATGAATAGTTATTGAAAAAAATATATTTCGTCTGACCATGCAGTATAAATCTGTCTATTGAAGATCCATTCGCACGAGACCAAATCTTCGAAGACAAACCCTTCGCTCGAATAATCCTAGACAAATTTCATCTTGGCTTAATCGCGGATAATAAACGATAATCGCAAAAGTCCAACTTTTCGATCCGCTCGCTTTGCGGCGTAGCGGTAAGCGCTTTCGAATTAGTATGGTTTTCGTCCGCTTTTTAATGCGCATTGTTCGAAAATTGCCTGCAAAGTGGTGCAGCTGGCTCCAACGGGAAAGGGGTAAGCAAAACCTATCCCGAAACCACCCGCATACCCCCAACATCGGTTCAGCGTATTTATCATAATTGCTTTTCTTGCCCGCCATGGTGATTACGGGATGAGCTATTAAATGCTGCCCCTTATACAAGTATATGATACACCGTAAATGTTTGCGAACGGTGCGTGTCGATGTGTTGTGCGAAATGGTGGAAATCTGACTTTCGTAAAGCGGTGCTTGGAAATTGATCGAAAACGAACGAAAATAGGGAATCGTTGTTTTTTTATATAATCCTTCTATTTTTATCTGTTCGTATGCGATATTTTCGGTTTTGGCGAAAAATCGCGAAAAATATTTCAAAGCGAAAAATAAAATTCGTATTTTCATATAGATTTACTTTTAAAATGGGTGAGACTTGTTTTTCGTCGGTGAAAGAGCATCGAGTGCATCGTTAGATTTTTTTTTTCAATAGTACTGGTATTGGAAAATGTCGGTATTTATAGAATCCCTAATGCCAATTTTAACACCTGTATAGTATGACCGCGCAAAATGTGTTGCACATGTTATTTGACTTTAGTTTAATGGAAGAATGTCGGCGTGTTATGAGAGAGGCGTGCGATTGCATGGGGCTGTATGGAATTTGAATGGTTTGCCTGAGGTTTTGGGTGTTGATGAGCTGACCGTTGAGTTTATGCGGTTTGCAAGGGAGTTAGTGAGAGTGATTGTCGGGTGGAATAGTTGAGTGTACTGGATGTGTGTTTTAGCATTGTTCGTAACAAATAGGGCTTTAAGGGGGTATTCTGGTCTAGAAACTTGAAAAAAATTGTTGTTTTTTTTTTCTTTTCATATTTTTAAAGTCTAGACTTTTAAAAATATGAGTTTAATGGGATTTTTTGAAATTAGGGTTATTTTAAGAGTTACAGCTGTTTATGTGAAAGCCCAATGTATGAATCAGTTACGCTGCCCGAAACTTTAAGCGCGATTTTCTCGAAACTACTTTTTTCGACCTTTAACCATTTAATTAACCAATTCACTCAAAATTTTGGAAAAATGTTTTTTTTTATATTCTTCTATATCTGGGACTACGGATTGTGAAAAAAAAATTCTGCTTCTTTTCTTTGACTTTCACAAATTTCTTAAAAATAGTAACGTCATAGTAGTATAATGTCGAACCTATCTTAGCGTTATAGGGGGGATTACTGTATATATCACAGTTCAAGTGTAAACTTTTGTTTGTTTACACCCATACTAGTTTGGGTATACCCAAACTATCGATTTTAGTTTGAATATCAACTGTCAAATTTTACCACCATATAATTGCGTCTAAACTAAAAACAGACGTCACATCATCACGCTTGAGTTAGGTTGGGTTAGCGTTTTAGTTTGAGTTATAAAAACATGTTCAAAACAAACTCTCGAAGTTCAAACTGACACGACGGGCAGATATTACTCACGATCATTACTTAAGATACCAATTTCCACTTTATTGATATTTAGCATAAGAGCGTTATCTGAGTGCAAATAACTAAAATTGTCGTACCACCCGAACAATTGGACTAGAGCACTTAGAAGGTGAATAAACAGACTAGTTTGTCCGTGCACAAACGAAGCAGACACTCAAACTGTAACATATACAAATAGAAATATCAAATTATTCAAAAAATCAAAATCGATCCACTAGAAAAATCCGCAGACATAAAGGAACTTCACTCTGTTGAGACCCGTTACCAGCGCGATCAGCTGATTCCGACACAGCTGATTCTGACACAGCTGATTCAAAGCTGTTCTTTCTGCCGTCATCTCCCCACTACAAAATTTTTGGAGGCGGTCCAAGCCGACGACCATGCGTCAAAATGGCGGCTATAGGATTTTTTTTCTGGGCCGCCATTGCCATCGCTTCCTGCATCGAGGACCACTAATTCTAACCGAAGAATCCTTGGAAAGGGAGCCCATGTGGATGGCCGCGCTTTGCAAATCGGACTAGTGCGAACAGAAGAGTATTAAGGCCATGCTCCACTAAAACGAAACGCAATAACGTTAATATAGATCGAATGGAGAGGAAACGCAATTTTTGCGAATTTACGTATACGGAAGGTGTTCCAAATGGCGCGAAAGTCTAAAATCGTTAATCGAACAAAACGGGAGCGCCTTTCGACCCGCCCATGCATAGAATATGCATGTAAATAGAAAGGCTAGCATTAGTTCGTTCATTTGTTTATATTTTTCGTATAAACGATCTGAAGGCAACTGAAAAGTCTCCCGTTTGCGCATAAATTTTATTCGATAACTGAGTTCGCTTGTTTCGTCGAAAATAATGTCGTCGAACGATGTCTACGAGTTGAATTTCTATAGTTTTTTCGATACTCTTTCATTTACGTCGTTGCGAAATTGATAATGAGCAATTTGCACAAAAAGCACGGCGTAAAACTGTATTACAAAGAAAATGTTAGTAATTCAAACATTTTATGTATATATCGCAGTCCATATATATTATAACTCCGTGCATATTTGATCCAACCCATAACTTCGTTCAAAACAAATGAAATAAACGAAAAAACCTAACCTTACCCAACTCCCAGCAATGTGAATTTCTGACAGATCTAAATATATTTATTTTTTAATTCACTATGATCACAGAACAAGTATAATAAAACCCTACATATAATACATACGTATGCACTTCCGTGCATTTCAAAACTTTCGACGAATCGAAACAAACCAAAAAGCCTCCGATCAGACGCGAACAGCGATCGGACACAACAAGCAAGCCGCCCAAAAATAATTTCCTCAATCTTTCTCTCATATCCTCGGGAGCGCCTTCGCCGAGCCTTGACTATTGAAAAATCCTGACCGACACGGAAAGTTTGAAAACCCCCACAGCACGTAACCGAGGACAATACGGTTTCAGCCACAGGATGTTCCGGCGACGATTTTTGTTGTTTATCGCAGCCACGGTCGCTCGTTTGATTGCTTTTGCCGGTCACGTGGCGCAAAGCCAGCAGGACAAAAGCCCACCGCCCACCACCCACTGGCCATAACACGGAAACTTACACGGACATTGTTTCCCGACATGTGTAATTCCGTATTTATAACCGGCGGAAGCCGATCCGTGGCAAAAGTGATATGCGGTGCTTTTTTTTCACGGCGATTCGATGTGTAGAAATAATATTAGGTGCTTGTTTTGTTGAGTGGTTGTGGATTCGGTTTGTCGCTGCGATTTGGTTGTTTCGTGATGATCGATAGTCTTTATTTCGGTATGTAGATTGTTTTTTTTTTTTATTTAATTTTTTAGCTTTATTCTTGAAGGATATTGTTCGGTGCTTTTTATTTTTATCATTTCTTTTATAATTTGATATGTACAAACAATATATTGCATGACAACATTGTTAAATTTTTCAAGTTTCTTTAACTGGTGCAGAATCATATAGTTAATTTATTATAAGCAGTTACCGCTAATTTTTCCAGTGTATCAATTGAAGTTCATTATTCAGCAACATTTTGATAAATGAATACAATTTTGTTTGTTGTGAGATCATTTGAAAAGAATGTTTTCGTCAATATCTTCCTATTAGCAGTAAGATAATTTCGGAAAAGGATTAGTCTTGTAGAAGATGTTTCATAGGCTGCTAATTATATTGCCAAATATAATATGTAATCATTTTATATATTGATTGAAATCTGATATTTGTGATTTTGTTCGAACTAAGCTGCATCAAACATTAAACTCGCATGCAATTGACTGTAACACATCGAGTAACTGAATTAACTTTCGTTCAAAATTATCCAAGGTCTCCCCATCAAATATTGGAGGTCTAGGCTATTTACCTTATCCGAGAGCCATCCTCCTATCAAAAATATACACATATTATGATAAAAACACTTTTCATACGAATTATTTAATTTCATACCATACTTTTTCAAAAATTCTACACACAACATTAATTCTTAAATTAAACATTAACAATAAGGCCAAGATTAGAATGAATTGTATCGAACGCCGGGATAGACTGAAATTAAATTACATGCAATGTTCATATTATTCCCCATAGAGACATACGTGTCCGATACGACTCATCGAAAACAGCCTTGCATATAAATACGTATTTAGGTATATTATATAACTACGAGTGGATTATGTGAACGGAATTGAGTTTCAGAAACAATACAGTCTCCAGTGGGGTACAAAAGTAAGATGGACTAATTAATTATACGTAGACATTTAAGGCGATGTATATGATTTCTTTAAGCCGGGTATATAATAATAATTCGATGTACAATGAAATGCGTCGGTTCGACCGCGAAAAACGTCCCGGCATTAGAAAAACGACGCACAAAAAGGCATTCGCACACGCGCAGGCACAAAAATAAAATAGAACACGATAAAATTCAATTCTTCAATAATGCGGATGGGGAAAAATTTCGACGCGATTCTTTTCGACTCTCGGAAAAAAACAATTGAGTTTTCCATTTCATCAAACGTAAGCGTTCGAGTTTAAGACCCGCCCGCGCGAGCAAAAGGTTCTCCTTTGCGTAATCTTTTCTTTTTCGTTTTATTTTATTATTTTTCTACCTCGCTTATTTTATTTTATTTCCTTAAATGAATAACAACTCCCCGCCTTCGAGAGTATGAAACGCAACCAAGATAATCTTGTGTATTTATGCGACCGCAGAATGCGTATTTTTTGTCATGTTTGTCGATATTTGTCAACTGAATTCCATATGAAACAATCAAATTCGAGTGTTTGTTGTCTCAATTTTATTCCAATATTTTTAAGCGTGATATTCGAGAAAGTATGAGTGAAAAAATAGACTTAGCTTCCTAAAGTAGGTCTTAGAATTAATTGCATTTATTGTGCCCCCCTGGGCTTCTTATCGAAATGAAAAAAATAGTAAATAATTATATATTTTTATTAATATAAAATTAAAAAATTGCTATTACCTTGGTTCTCGTATAGGACGGTTTCATACAATTCTATTTTGATACAACATAGCTGATGAATGATCTATTTTAGTACAACGCGTTTTGTATAACACGGTTTTAGAGAAATAAAATAAAATTAATTAATTAATTGTTTACTTTTGTGTAAATTATTTATTGGCAAATTTGCATTTTAACAAGAAAAAAAAATACATTATAAGTGCTCAAATTATTATATATATATTTTTTTTAAATTACACATGTAGTTAAAAATTATATTTATCAATTTTTAACCATATCTAAACTAGTTTCGGTTTCACATGCTGTCCAGTAAAACTTTTTGCCGTCCGATTTGTAAAAACTGACAAAATTAACCTCCCTACAATACACACGTACAAACCACGCACGAAATTCGTTATGAAACCTAATTCTCGGATTTGTAATACATAAATTATGCATGAAACACAATAAGAAGTGTAATTTAAGCACACACAATGGTTTTTATCAATTAAAATGCAAATTTGTCGATAAATAATTCACGCATCTAAAGTAAAAGATTAATTAACATGACAAATGTATTTACTTTCGTATCCTCTCACTCATTTCACGAAGTTATTTTAATATAATTTGAAAAACACATGGATATTTAGATACAGACAAAGTTTGTCTATCAATAATAGAATTAATTGATTCGTATTTCATATAGTGCGTTGTTGTTCACAATGAAAAAATATTCAACATATCAATGTTACGAATCAACGAAATTTGCGACTGTTAAGACAGGTCAATGACCTCAGTGATTTCTCAAATTGAAAAACGGTTAATAAATAATCCATACGAGTACGAATGACCTTATTGCCCTTGGGTTGTTTGCCTTATTTTTTTATAGACGCATGACATCATGTTTCCCGAATCTAATCCGCCGTCGTCCAACTCGTGCGATCTCACGAGTCTGTTTAAAACGGTAATGTTTCAACATTTTGTCGCCGACCACGAATCGCATTTTTCTAATACGAAACTCTAAATATGCAAGTCGTAAAGTACGACAATAAAATAAGAGGGACAAACGCGGCCCCGAGTCTCCGTGGCCCATTGAATATTTGATGGCGTTCGCTTCGGTCGTATAATGCTCCGTTTTCCTCGCGAATTTATTTTATCCGTGTATTATTTTTTTATCGAATCGATGGCTTGTGCGTGTGATGTGTGGTTGATGTTCAAAAAGAGGCGGAGTTGACTAAATGAGTAAACGGCAAATCGCAATTTGCGTGGGTGTCGTCTGGGGTCTGAAAACGGGTGCTCGGTTTGTCGGTTAGATTCGGATCATGTTTAAAATGCACGTTTATGAACTGATCGTTTTTTTGTTCATTTGTCACCTTTGAAAATTTGTATACAGTTGCCAAAGTGTTGTTAAGATCGTTTTTATAGTTATCAACGAAGATTTCATACAAATTTTAATGAACAAAAGTAAATCTATACAATTCTAATTGTTAGTTGAGAAATCAATCGTTATATTATATTATTATCAAAAGCAAAAACCCTTTTCGGAATTCGGTCCAAGATAATTTGTTTGGAATGTCGCGTTTATTGACATTGAAATTGAATGAGAACATGTAGAAATTTGAACCACACTGTTATAATACTTTTTTACTTTTATGGTCTGTTTGTTATGTACAAGACTAGATATTTCGATCTGAGTCAAACAAAACAATTGGAAAGTCGATTGTGAGTTTTTTATGACTCATTTGATTATATTCCATATCTTCAACCATGTAGATATAAAAAACTTTGATATCGTAATTTGTGAAAATCATTGCAGTTAATCTCAAAAATAGTTATTTAATTAATTTGCAATTATGTTTATTTAAATGTAGATTTCGATCTCAAATTCTCATAATGCTTAGATTATGTGGTTAACACACTTGATGCAGGATAAATACAATACTTACACTTGTTTCAATGGTTTTCAAAGCATGAGCTTATAATAATAAGATAAATATTATTTTTTCAATATTTTTTTTTATTTATAGTCATGGAAATACAATGAAAAAAGTTAACTAAAATTAAATTTCAAATCATGATGTAATTTATAAGTAACAATCTTAATCCATAGTTCGTTTAATGATTCACAAACAGAAAGCTTTTTATAATTTCGAATAAGTGACTAAAAAACCAATACAATTATAATATAATAAATCACAACAGCAGAATTTACATTATTTTTTAATCTTTCATTATTTTTATAATATCAAAAAATATCAAACTAATCATGTGAAAAATATTCTAACGAGGTATTTAACAATTTTATTTATCATTTTATGAATATCAAAGGCACATGGCTTACACGGGAATATTTTCAACTGAAGGAATGTAAATTTCTATACACATAAGTCTTATCGAAAATATCAATGGTCTTATCAAAATTACTGGTCTCTCTTGAAAATCTTTGTAAGTTTTGCATTTAGGTCACGTGTACAAGATCTATCAGTTTCTTGGAATGTGGAACGCGACGAGTTCGAAGAAATCGAACCTGAATCACCACCGGATTTTTTCCCGAATATATTGTCCAGTTTGTCTGACACATCCTTTAGCTTCGAATATGAATCATTTGATGTCATCCTCGATGATCCTTGATTGCGAATCGGCACAAACGCACAGCGTCGATCGTCGACGCCGAATTTAGATTTCTCGTTAGCGTCTTCTTGATTCTTTTTGTTGGATGATGATTGGGAGGCGTCCTTGAAGCACATTTTTTTACTGTCGGCCATCGTTTTTGAGTGATATTTAGCCGATGACCTGCACACGTCAAACACAATGTGAAGACCAATTGAACTGAATGCGCATACGCAATGCGCAGTTGCATTTTACCACTTTGCGCCAAATAGCTCTTTTTGCACTAATAAGATTGTTCTACTCGCATATCGTTCCACCCTTTTCGCCAACACGTATTATATTTAAATTTTGTACTGCTCTTGATTGTTATGATTTCCGTTTATATAGTTGTTATTACACAGCGTTTTATTTAGATTGTTTTGCGATTGAATATTGTTATAGCACTATAAAAAATATGTCTTTCATTTTTTTAAATTAAACTTTTGTGAAATGAAATATATCGTATCTTTTTTATTTGGCTAGATTTTAAATTTAATTGATTATTTAAATTTAATTATTTAATTGAATTTTATAATACCGTTCGATCAGTGGTGTAGACGAACGATGAAATCTGTATCATTTTGGTTTGAGTGCGCTCTAAAATTCTGCATTGCTTTATTTGACATAATATCAATCGCCGCATCATCGCAGCAGTTTGAAACAAATAAATGTCGTTCCCTTTCTGCATAAGTGATAAGGTTTTATACAGACGGCAAATAAAAAAAACGGAAACCTTATTTGAACACAACAAAACTAAAGATAGCATGTATCAACATTGCTATGTTTGTTTTTTGCATTGAATTGCATTGAAATCGTTATCGATTTAAACGGAAGGTAATTCTTAAATATATTATTATAATTTGTGCAATTTTTCAATTTAGGGAAAAAAAATTTGGTTCATCCACAATTCACATAACGTGAAGACAATTCAAACAACTGATCGATTTTATGTCAAATAATCACAAAGCGTTTTTTCTTTACATTTATTGTCAAACTAACAATAAAAAACACACGATTTTTACTGTTTTTCTGTTTCATATTAAAATAAAAAATGCCAATCAAAATAAATTTCTTACTATTGAAACTGATACATGTAAGCATATAGGTAGAAAACAACACACAAATATTATATATTATATTGTATTATACAAAGAAAAATATCAGATCCCCGTGCAAAATGTAAAGTTAGAGAAAACACAAACGAAAAACAAGTTTATATCATAAGAGTGTCAATTTTTGACGTATTCTCTGGTGGCCAATGATTCTATTATAGTTTACGAGTCTCTATAGAAGGATAGACAATTTTCGACGACGACGAATTTTGAAAATTTTCCGCCGTTTTTTGATAAACGGCGGCCGGGTTAACTTTCGGTCCGAAATGAGGAATTTGAATGCAGCCCGCTACGTTTTTACGACTTTATTTTTTTATAATGAAAAACAAACACGGCAAGCGAGGTCCAAAAAACAAGAAAAAAAATATATAAATAGGTATAAAGAAATAAAGAAAAACTCGACCATTTCAACATTATTGCTCATACATACAAATTGCGACTTTCCTTAAATTATACAGATCTACCATTTGCGTAGATGTTGGGCCTACTGAAGGGCTTTTTTAAAAATACAATTAATATTGTTTTTTATTCTTATCAATTCATTTTATTCTTATTCATTTCATATATTTTGATCGAAATTTCCAGTCCATGAAATCCAGATGGATCCTAATCCATTTCCAGTGTTCCACTGATCGTATTGTCGATCGATTATATCATGATTTGAAATTATTTTAAAGATTCAGTAAAGCCAAATATAACGATTTTAAATTAGTTTATTTAAAATAAAGATTCAATATTAATTTGTTTAAAAAATGGACTTTTATATTCATTTAATTATGCCACATATGTATTTTATGTTGACTCATCGACATATATATTATATAATAGAGAACATTATTTGTTTATTGATTAAAAAAAAAATGCCTTCCAAAACGGAACCGTCTGCGAAGTTATTATTAGCGAAAGTGGGAAAACGTAATTAATACATAGAAGGAAGACTGCAAGGCAGCCTTCGGGAAACTTCTTGACGTGCTCGAAACTAATTTGCTACTTTGTATTTCACCCGTTTGAATTTTCCGCACCGCATATGCGAAATCGTTTCTTGGCGTTCATTATACCCATATAACATTGGCGTCTTGGCGATATCAAAATTTGAAATGTGCATTTGCAGAAGGAGTGATGAGATTGTCTATGCGAAATGGTGTTATAAGTACGTGTAGATGGAAAGGTGTCGGTGTCGTCGTTGCTCTCTCAAATACGAAGCGTTTTATGACTTTTAATAGAATTTTTGAACGAAATCGTTTGGATGCAAATTCAAGTTGCTCTTTGTTTTGCCAGACAGGAAATTAACGTGTATATCTGTGAATTTATGTAATATCGTTTCGAAACGATCTGCAAGGAAATTTTCACTCTTTTTTTGCTGCGTCTTTCGATAGTTTGCCATCGTAGGTTTGTGGAGCTTGGAATATTTTTAGTATGATGAGGAGGTTTTCAATAGCAGAGGGCTTTGCGCAGACAAACTGAACTTCTCTTCCCAGAATCTGGGGAATGCTGTCCAGCGCTTCAAAACTGAGTGGGTCAGCAACCGCCACAGTTAGGGCAAAGCCATCATCTCCAAGGCAAATTGCATTGTAGCGGCGAGCTGTTTCCTCATCAATAAGGCTAACCGTTTGAGATGAGGGAGGGGTGTCTTCCAAGCTGATGTAAGCCATTCCGGCTTGGTGCGCACAGGTTTGCGCGACTACTTTTTCAGACAGCTCGTCTGTTTTAACCAAATGATCAAGGACGCTCTCGCCATATGCGAGTTCTGAGCGCACCTGATCCAAACGGTCATGGGAGAGATGACCATTTTCGATGAGCAATTCAATAACGTAATCTTCGCTGGAGTACACGAGGGGAAGAGGGAATAATGAGTTGTGTATTTCCGCCTTTTAAGGCAGGACTAATGACTCCTTACAAGCTCGCAAAAATTATTCTCTCTGTCAACAAAGGAGAAAAGAAAAATACGTCTGCCTTTTGATATTTTGTAGAGGCCAGGATCGTTTTTTGGATATTTTTAAAAGTAACCCTCTTACCCTAATCATATTATGAAGAATCATAATCAATTTTCCATATGACGGGACAGTGCTCGTGCCCAAGGGGTGTTTTTATGTCTTTTATGATTAGGGTAGAAGGTACCGAGGCTATTTAGTAGCTTCTTAGAACTTCTCTGTCATACAATTTGTTGGCGTACTCATGGTTTGGGTGATTATGATCCATGTAGGCTTCGTACAGAGGGTGAGTAGGGTCGCTTTCCATTCTTCTGGCCTCGGAGATAGCACTGAGAGAAGGTGACTTTTCATTTCCCTTCAAGGGAGAATCTTCGAGTAATTTGCCGACGTGGTCAAGCAAGCGGATAAATTCAGGATTTGATCCGATCATGGGATTTTGGGTAAAGGAATCGGCATCAATCCCGGACTCCTGGCAGAGGACTTGTAGGGTATTGGCTGACGAACTAAGCTTGTTTTGGCACTTGGAGCCCCAAATTTTTCTGAGGGTGTCCATGTTCTCTTCTCGGATCAATTCGTGTTGGCGCTGATGTCCCATAAGGTGGTTTTCGTAATGTTGTATCTGTTCTTGGGTGAAAACATCGGCTACTGCCTGAAGCGCCTCATTCGGAATGGCATATTTGTAGGCGGTAGCGGCTATTTTGTCAGCCAATTCATTATTCCAACATTCTTCCAATCCTTTTTTAAGCTCGGGACTTGCCAGTTTGTATTCTTCGGGTTTTTCCGGAAGACCCAGGAAGGATCTAAATTTACTCATCTTG
>JAOXNN020000032.1:821879-831997 GCA_028571205.2 Hydropsyche betteni | reverse complement strand
AAATCGAGTACGGGCATCGGGTAGCCTATATGTCACAAACAAATAACAAGTGAACTATTTTGATTTTATTAATTAAACATTAAATATTCAAATCGGGTACACATTTCGGGTTCACACAATCGGATTTTCTCATTTTATCGTTTCCCGTTTCTTAACAAATCCACAGCCGATGTTACTAACATCGGGCCTACATATTAGTTATATATAGTATCAAATAAAACAAAATCTGAAAATTTTCAATCTAAAATATTATAATATATGCAGTTTGCGGTTTACGATTTTTTCCGGCGTTGCAAAAGCACGATTTTATAATATTAAGTTTTCATTTTAATTAAAGCCATAAAAAAATTCAAAGAAAAAAATAAACATAAAAATTTCGAGTATATTTTTCGACCCCGTAGGGACTTAAGGGTTGAAAACGAGAGAGGAGTCTGAGGGTGTCGAGTTGGCAAAGGGGCCCAAAAGTGGGCCGCATTTGGGGATTACTGCTCGTGACAAGTGCTCGTCGCAAATTGTCCCCCATCAATTTTGTTTTGTTTGGACGCGCTCACCTGGTTTCGTTTAATTTTTTCGCATTTCGAGCGACGCTTTTGACTGTTTTGTCGGGCCGAGGTGTTTGCCGACGACAATCCGGCGACGGTCAATTGATCCGAGTGGGTTTTCGCCGTGCGATTGTATCGAAAGCGAACGAAACCGATCGAAAACGGGCTTCTTTTTATCGTAATGAGCGTGCCGTTGAAATTTCGATTGTTCTCGCTGCAAATAACGATATGATCGTTCGTATGATAATGGTCGGTTGTGATGAAAATAAATCGAATGCATTCGGAATAGCAATGGTCGAAAATAGAATTTGCTGCTGAAAATGCAAGAGTCTTCGGATGGGTTTACTCGCTTTTTGGCAATTCTTCAAAAAAATTATGAATTAGTAAATTATACTCAACACCTATTTTTACATAGTTCCGAAATAACACGGTTCAAAGAAGAAGAACCGATTTTTTCACTTTGACGCGGTATAAAATAAATATAATGGTAAGATTTGGTACAGGCCAGTTAACAATTATAGTTATTTAATACAAAATTTTGATGTTTTTTGATGATTTTTCCACAAAACACATTTTTTATAAAGTATATTTGGTTGGAAGTTCTATCCAAATATAGTGTTGGAACCATTCTCCAATTTTTATATGGTTACCGTACAAAACTGACAATGAGTTTTTTACACGGTAGTCTTTGGAACGTATCCTCCGTGGATTGGGTTTATATTTAACCAGTTGCTCGTATAACTGTTATCTACGTTGATTTTCGTAATATAATCAAATTGGTTTTTTGAAAATGAGAAAGTTGAAATTTTTAATTAATAAATACTAAATGTTTATTGAGTAGTTTTTGAGTCATACACATATCATGCAAATTCAAAATATTTATAGTAAATTCTGTCTATAAAAGTATGATATGAATACGAAATTTTTGTGTAGGAAAATTCAATTCAGCCCCGGAACTGCTCCGTGAGCTTTAAAGTGTAAAAACTTGAAATAAAATTTATATTCGTTTTTATTATCACTCGTAACAAATGTAAAAGGCCTTATTATGATAATAGTTTTAAAACGTGCCGCAACCGAGTGAACTATAAAACAAACCGTAAAAGCACCTACTTCAATAAAAACTGTTGAGCTTTACTACAATTTTTACACGTGTAATAAATTCTGTATGACTGCAATTCGACGTGCACACTCATTTTACATATCTCGATCTAATTAACATTTTCATAGATAATTCCTCCAATCGAGATAATGCATCCGTTCATAATTAGGCCGTCGAACATTCAAGCAAATTTTATTAAAACAAATAAAAACTATATCTCTCGAACCGAAAATAGAATCAATACGGATAATAACACGTTACCGAAAAACAACTTTCCACATAAAAAGAATAATTTTTACTCGCCTTTTCAATCCGAAGAGTTCACAACTTCCGTATTTTTTTATCATCGAACTCGGAATAAAATGAAAAAAAAAAACCTAAAATACATCGCCCTCGAAAACCGAGCTAATGATTTAAAAATCGATTCGCGACACAATGGCCCCGCGATTTCGTATTCAGACCCCGGAGAGCGTTTTTCCGGCGAAACGCAAAATCGGGACTCTTCCAGAATATATTCGCGAAATAAAAAATTAGCAAATAAATAACCGGCACGTTAAAACATCGACGTTTCTGTTCCGAGCCGAAGAAATCGCAGCATATTTTTCAGGGTGGGGAAAAAATAATAAAAAAAAAACCAGGGATTCGGGAAGAATTTACGGGTGTCGGGGACTTGGCCCAATTTCCGGGAGCGTCAATTCGTGACCCAATAAAACTCGGTTATGGCGTTTTTCGTCGCATTATCATCCGTCGGTTGAGTCGAATTGGACTTCTCAAAATGTGTGTGTGTAAACAATTGTATAATACTTGAGAAGGTTTTGTTTTGATTTTATTGAAAAAAAATTTTTTTTTTCAAATTTTTAACAGGTTTAAGTATAAATTATTCTATCTAATTTGATAATATTTGACATTGAAGCAATATCAATATAATAAATAAAAACATTAGATGTTTCATACATAAGTAATCGATAAATGCATAAAAAGGGTTTACTATTCGATTAAATATCGTATTCGGTAAATGTAGGACGATTGTAAACGAAATTTTCGATTTTATTACGATCGAATAACTATTCTCGATAAAATTACACGGAACAATTCCGAATAAAAAATTACGCCGCATTATTCGTAATTTATGCACATTTAATATTCATGTTCACATCTATAAACATAACGAAACGGTTAAAAAGTAAACACGTAATAAACACAGCTCGTTTTCGATGTCGCTCTAGTTATTGCCTTTATTTTATTTTCCGAAAAAAAAAGAGCGAAAAACCATAAATTGGGCTAATTAATAGCCTTTGAACGAAACTACAGTGGCTTTTGTTTATTTTGTGAATTACGAACGAGCATAATGGGTGATTGTGCTCGCTTAATTAGACTTTTAACGACCGTCGCTCACCTAATGCGCCAAAATTAAAATCGTCCGACCGACAAACCTTAAAAAAGCTCAATTTTTACTTTTTCGCTTTTCACGACCGTTAGAGTATTAATTCGATTATTTTTACCTTCTCGTATACGTTTATTTTTAGATTCCAAAGCAAAGTTTGTTTCATCAGAAACACTCAACCTATTACTCATCATAAAAATTCATGTTCGTATGAATAAGAGATTACTTTAAAAAAATATTGAAATAAATTAATTTTTTTTTTGTGGAAATGTATTTATGGGTCGTCTAGTGATGTATTGTTATGATATTTCGATTTCGCAAACTTATTCAGAGTTAATACGACATATTTCTTTTGATCAGCCTTTAAAATACCCTCGACCGATTCTTTACACATAACTCGAACCGGTGCTATTTTTACCCGACTTTGACCAAGCCTCGGAAGACAATTCTTCGGTTCGATTAGAGAATTACATCAAGGCCATAATTCGCCGAGGACCCGCCAAGAATAGGAAAATCGTCGAGTTTGATTAAGTAGAAACGGGCCGCTGAAATTTCGTTTTCGGGCGGCCTCTGAAAACTTTGGGCGTCTCGCGAGTGTGTCGTCTGTGTCCCGCGGGATTATTCCAGAGCTCTTCTGGTGCCGAACAAAAGGAAATTCAATTAAAATCCCTTTGTCATATCTGTGTGTAGTTGGCGAGCTGACTTCAGATCCAACTTCATTATCTGCGCTCCTCTGCATTCACTTTGGCCTCCTACATGTCCAAGCGACCGTGATTCGAAAGCAATCTGTTTAGAAAAGTTGTCGTTCGCCGTCTTATTTGGTGCATGTAATTGGGATATTTCAGGTTTTGTCCGAATACGTATTTCGATCGAACGGAATTGAACATTGCTTAAACGGGAGCATGAACGAAGTGATCAATAATACAAATCATGAAATGGACACGTGACGTGTTGAAATTGCATTCTAAAAACAAAATAGATGGGTGAAGTTGAGAGTTGCTTAAGATAGATAGTGTTTTTGAATCATTAGTGAATGCTGATGGATTCATTTGAACCTTTATGTTTTGAAGGTTGAATAAATAAAAAAATGATTTAACGAGTTATCAAATTCAAGCTCATCCAAATTATGAAACGGACACGTGACGTAGAGGAATTGCATTATAGAAACAAGACAGACGGACGAAGTTGATCGGGCTTTTTCAATACATACTCGCTCATTTTGCATCCGATTTTTTAATAGTTGCTTATTTTTAACTTAGCGTTAATGATGGTATCATATCATATATTGAATGCTATTTTAGATTGATTCAGTTTCATTTGTGTATCACTATACTTTGAAGGATGAAAAGATAAAAACAATGATATAATAAATAGTGAAAAAGCACGTGAAGAAAATTGCTCAGTTGAAAAAGTCAAAACCACTTCAACGGATAGTTTTAAAAATGCATCAAAGTAATTTCTGACGTAATATGTGTAGAAAGCAATTCTCTATGAAATGCAAACGAACGGAATCATATTCAAGTATTAACCTGTTGCACACTCATATTTAAGAACAAACTTGATTCCATAAACCGAGAATTGTTTAATTTATCGAACAAACTCTCGATTCCAACTGAAATAAAAAATTACAAATATCGATCACACACACTATATTCAATAAAAAACTATTACACACATCAATTGATCCTAAACAAGTGGACATTCTGATTCGAAATTGACATCGTTTCGTCGAAACGACCCGCGGGTCGTTAGCGACTGTACCTCTAATACGCGGACATATATCTAGATGTACTTCCACTCGAAAATGCCTACCGTCTCCCTTTGGATTCGATAAAATCAATCGGGTCACACGTGGGCACATTAACGACCCTTAATTTGTCATTTTAACGGCACGTCGAAATGATTTTCGCGCTCAGGATTCAATTTCGCAAGCGCACGCGAACGTAACACGTCTCGCGGTACATTTCGGTTATCGAAACGATGTTTGCTTATATCCGAACGACATTATGATACTTTCCCTCGTTTTATGTAGGTATGTTAGTTTTTTTTATGTTGCAATAGGGACGTTGCGTCGCGGTTTAGTGTGGAGTGTCGATGATTTTGCAAAACCTCGTTTATGCATATGAAACGTTTCGCATTATCGTTTTTGTATCGATGATTATATGATGTTTACGAAGTTAAATCTAGTGAGGGGATATGAAGTACAGCCCAATCAAAACATTTCAAAATGGTAGAAAGAAATTAATGAAAGAGACCAAATTATGTTTCGATCCCGAATGCATTAAATGTACGGAGCTTTTTGCAAGCGGTCGAACAAAATATAAAGAAGAATATTTTTCAAGTATTCGGCTGCAGAATAATTGCTTGTTACATAAAATTACATGTTTTTATTTGAAAAAATCGACATGAATCATGAACAAAATATAATATGAATTTCATTATTTGAACTGAAAATCTTTCTGCTATCACATTTGACATATACATATAAAGGAAACGATATATAATTCGATATTATTTAAAAAATCCGATTGAACGTACACACCTATATATTATGAGTGAAAAAGGTTTAAAAAAGGCAGTCGGTTTCCGAGACGGGACAAAACGGACCAGTATGAGAGCAAATCCCCATTCAATAACGACGATCGAGTCTTTTTGTGCGGTTCCCGACCATTTTGAATGCCAACGTTGTACGAATAAACGAGTATATATTATATGAAAAAAAAAACTACGCGCTCACATAATATAATATATATAAGGAGCGTAGAATCTAAGTTTGGAAAAAAATCATGCTCGTTCGGGAAATTCGGTCAATGAAAATTGCTTATCTGAGTCGTTAAAATTAAATGATTTTGAGTATTTGGTTTGATATAGTTATCATTGAAATCTTCAATAACTATTTGTGTTTAAATTTGTGATACATCAGAAAAAGTTTAATTAAAAATTTTCAGAGCCATAAAGTTAAGCGAAAAATAATGCGATTAGTTTATAATTTTGATCTAATTATAAAATCGTTTGATAAAAGCAGTTCCAGTTATTAAAAATTATGTATAATATATTAAAAAAGACAAAAGACGACGATGACAAATCAGCGACGCATACGATAAACGAACACCGGATGAGGTCACTTGACGATATATTGTTGCATTAATTTTCGATGTGTTATTCGTAACTGAACTCCCGAACTCTTCGTAAATATCCACATATGCAAAAATATATGTCGGAGTATATACTATACATAAATATTGTGTGTATATATGAGAACTCGACCGCTGCAAATTTAATTGAATCCGCCTCGGGGGTCCAGGCGCAGAGATGCGTATACCCTTTCCTTTGGCCCGTTTACTGCAAAAGTTTTTCCTGCCATTTTGAATCGCACTTTAAGAGTATGTTATATTTTTGTATATTTTTCACTTGACTGCGTGTTAGAAGACCACGATATACGCAAACGTTCGATGTGATTTCTCTCCGAACGGCTCACTTCGATGTTTGCGCTGCAGCCTAGAATTTTGAGCTGAACGTGATTTTTATGGAAATCAGTGGTGCATAACCTTTTAGACAAATAGGAAAATTTTTCCAATTTTTCATTGTTTGCAGGTTTTAATGAAAATAAAAAGAAAAATAGTCGTTCAAAAATTCAAGTTGAAAAATGTGTACTTTTTAAAAATCAGCTCATATTATAATAAATTATAGTATAAAATTGCTTGGAGTGTGGGTGTACACTATTGATGTAAATACGTGTACATTGCTGGTGGCATAAGAATAGTATTAATTGGTAAATATGGAAACGATTTAATTCGTTAACAATAATAGAGTAGGGTCTTTTGTAATGTGTTGCGTGTCGTACGAATTTGCGTTTTAGGAATTATCAGTTTAGGGAAAGTAAAAATTAGTAATAATTAGGGATTCAATGTTGAAACAGTTCAATACCATAGTTATAAGTGTTGTATGATTTCTTTTACAATCTTATAACTAGGAAATTTTGAAAGAAAATAATCTGCAATCGTTTATTATTTTGAAACGTTTACAAATAAATCAAAATTTACATACACATACCGCTATTCATATTATATTTACTACTAATATAAATACTTTTTTTTCCAATTTGATATTATATCGAGTTTCAAGGTCTCGGGCACAGCTGTGGTTTCGGAAACACTGAGTATTATAATAAACACGTGCGGTCTATCAATCTTCTTTTGAATGTTAAATACAATGGACACCTGCATTCCATTTAGCACCTCGCATATCCGATCAACTTTAATCCTTATAAAATTCGAATCTTCACTCCGCGATAATTCAATCGATCATACGAATAGTCGCGATATATCGGCGCATTTTCAGCGTCATAGAGACCGAACCGTACATCTTTTTCACAAAAACACACGTCCGATTCGTTTCACATTCAAAAAAATATATATATAAATACACACACACACGTTTATATACGTTCAGCTGTCGTGACAAGCCACCATTCACCTTCGACACGTGAAGGCATGCCAATAAGTGTAACATCGTACGCGCCCGGCATACTCGACTCGTGAAAACACTCTCGAAATCACCCGTTTGAAGCTCACCCGTAAAAGTAAAAAAAGTTTCCACATATGGTTCTGTGCTCTGACCGCGATTTTCCAACAATATGTATGTATTTGATGATTTTTTTCACATATGGATGGTGTATTGAAGGCGATTTGCGTTCAGTCAAGGACTGTATGATAGTGGATTGTTTGAAATGTCCGATTTTTCAAATCAGATATATGTATCAGATAGATTTTTAAAAGAATCTGATGGTTAAGAATATGATTTTTATTAAAATTATATGGATTTGAATTGTAAAATTAGAAAATAATCCATTTGGCTTTCGACTAGAGCGAGTTTGCTGCCGTATCGTCCTATATCGTATGAAATGCCATCAAATTAACGTCGAATTTATATAAAATACGTATTTTGTTTGCGGATGAAACGTATCGACTGGCCAACCTTTGAATATAATATGTGCAGTGTAAATAATATTATAGATACGATCCTCCGCAGAGTCAAAGGACCCGAAACGCTCGCTATTTTATTTTATTTTTTCACCCTCCGTCTCCCGACCCTCCTTTCTGGTATTTATAATGGATGTAAATATGGAAAATATTCTCTTGTCTGTTTGTTTATTTGTTCGGTGTGTTACGGAGATGATTCGCGAATCCGACAATTCAAAGCGTTCAAATTTTCGGTATATATTTGCGAATAACGTTCGTCTACTTTTCGCGTGCAAATAATGCGTTGGACAAACGTCGGTTTTCTGACGTTATACGTAATAATACAAAACATGCATTTCCACATATTTTGATTAGTCAACGACTTTTAATCGCGCGAAACATTCGTCACTTGCATTCGAATATTCGCGAAACGACTTCTGTGATGAATCACGCTCTTCTGTGATGAACGTCGTCATATATCGACTGTATTTCACCGCCGGTCGGTTCGAATCGTATAATTCAATTATGCTAGCATACAAACGTTTTCATTTTAAAGATGATACGGTTTATATCGTGTGTGGAATTGGCGCTATCGCATTTCGCACATAGCTCGTTTGATTCGACACCTTTTCTCTTTCAGACATGTCTGCGTTGGCGGCGCAATAATTGCGCTACCCGTCCAATGCGAAAAGATAAAATAGGACGAAATAAAAGGAGAGAAAAGGGCACACAGAACCCTTCCTATATCGCTGGTTTTTAAATGCTCTTTCGTAGATTTTATTAATAAACGCCACAAGCGACCGAACCGTTAAATTGTATTAATGATAGAATCGAACAAAAATTTTGAAAGAAATTTCATCTTTGATATGTATTATTGAATGGAAAAAAATAAAGTTGTTCCGCATAATACATATGATATTATAATTGAACATAAAATTTATTATTGGATAGGACGTTATTTCAAAATGTCTTAATAGAAAAAAAAGATTGAAAATCGTCGTTTTGGGGTGTCCGAAACGACACGTTTTCGATTTTTCCCGCGACGTTTTCCGACGGTCTCGTGTCGACTTTCCTACTGACGAGGGTGAGTCGGAAAATTTTTCATTTTTTTTTTCAATTAAAGTGCGCGCATGAAAGGTATCGATTTTAATTACGCAGTTGTGATTAACGCACAAATTGATGGTCGGTGATCGATAATTTATGTTTGGACTCGAAAATTGTAGAGTTTTCCGTTGGGTGATTATTTGAAATTTGAATAGGGATTTAAACTAAATTTAATTACACGTTTTTCAATCGATAAATGATTTTCTATACGAAACGTTAATATTGTAACAGTTCATCGATTTTTATTACGACTCAGTAAATTTGTAAAATCCATGAATAATCTGCATTTTCTTTCGAATCCAATGCTTTTTGCGTTCTTGAAAAACTAAGAATCTCAAAGAAAGTGTTTCACAAAAAAAGAGATTCGCTTTCACAACCACTTTGCGTGGATTACCTTACATTAACATATTAAAGTTAAATTTTCGGTTGCTTCGTAGGATGCGATATGAGGTTTAATATCGCGTTTAGTTTTTCCCTCTGTTTATTTTTTCGAGCAAAATTTCTCATTTCGCATGCCAGCTTATGTGCGTAAATATGTATATAATATATAATTATGAAAACATTTTGAAACGGAAAACAGTGGAAAAACGATACAAACACGGACCCGAGCATCAATTATTCATCGTAACATGGTTACAACAGTATATTTGATATTTTCCGTAGTTTTATTTTGTTTTTCTGAACACGCGTGTTTTTTCCACTCACAAATCTCCAGAGTCACGTTATGGCAAGAAATAGACAATTTGCCCACAGGATAGACTTGGCTTGATCCCGTTTTTTTGTAAACAAATATAAAACATGCTTTTATTATACGTAAGTTCATATTTTTTCCTGGAACATATCCTTGGGGCGATTATTTTGCTCGGAACGACCTTTATATTCCTTTCCGTTGGCATATTTCTCCATATCGAATCCAAATCTAAATGTCGTTTTTACGTCTTGGAATTTTTAAATGTAATATCGAAAATATACTCTTACCGGTTTTTAAATGATATCTAACAATAAAATTGAATTATGATATATATATA
>JAOXNN020000032.1:794722-817469 GCA_028571205.2 Hydropsyche betteni | reverse complement strand
TAAATATTCAAATCGGGTACACATTTCGGGTTCACACAATCGGGTTTTCACATTTTATCGTTTTCCGTTTCTTAACATATCCACAGCTGATTTTATTAACATCGGGCCTATATACTATCTGTTTATAATTTTGAATTGTTTAGTGAGTTTTTGTTTAACCCTTTCCACTCGCGGAGCTTTTCCGCAGTAGATATGTTGATGATCATTTTACAAGGTTTTATCTACAATATTCATTCAGTTCAGCGTAAAATATTTATAAGAAAACTCACAGAATCGGCATTATATTTCGAATTTTGTAATTGGGGACCTTTGTCAAATTATGAGCTATAAAGTGATAGAGCCTTGGTGAGTCCAGTACAAAAAAAAAATTGAAATTTATTTTTTAATAATTTTTCGTTCTATATCATACGATATTACGAGAAGACAAAATTCACCAGTTTTGAACAAAAACGCCTCGTGCAAAATATAATATTACTTAACACGTATGGCGAACGTGTACACACACTAGGGGGTGACGCAAAAGAAAAGCTATCTCAACTTGGTTTTCGGACGCGAATTTTTCCCGTCGCGGGAAAATGTGTATTTATACGCCTCGACGGTATGATTAAAAGGTTTAACGCGACTCTGGGTTATCGTATAGCGACTACCTTTTAGACATGGAAGTCCCTCTTTTCGGGTGGGTATATACGGGTAATTTTAGCGGGACTCGGGACCGGGATTGTACGTGGTTGCGCGAGTTAATTCCCAAATTTATGAAGCTCCCGACGAAACTTTCCACGTGTGAAAATGAATTTTTTCCCGGATGGGTTCTGCGGGACAACTTGGACAGCGATGAAAACCGTAAACAATGGACCGATCGAAGGAATGACGAGTGGATCCGTCGGAAAAGCGGATTTTCCGACGAGCAATTCGGTTGCCTTTGTGCTCGAAGAGGACGATCGTTCTGCTCGGTCGGAAAATTAGTGTGAAATTAATTTCATTCCGTGTCTGTTGCCGACAAAACTTCGACGTCCATTTTCGAAACGTTTCGCAGAGCTATGACATAATAATATGATGCGATTTTGGGCGCCAAAATTAAACTAGAATTTCATTGCGAATTACGAGAGAACAATTGCGGTGCAGTCAGTTTAGGGTTTTATACAATTTCGGATTTACGAGTTCTGTGCGGAAATTTATGAGTGATTACGATTTTGTTGGTTTTGTCGAATGGATTTTGTCATTGTGTTACGGAATGCAATTTAACTTTGCATTGAAAAAATGTATTGTAACTTAGAACGAATGACTTGTGCATTAGAATAATATATAATGTGCATTATTTCTGGTGCTTATATGGAGCATCGTTTTATTTGTAGTGTGCAATGAAAAAAAAAGTGCATTATAAAGTAAGCGTTTAAAAATATGAAATAAAAAATATTTTGTGCATTTAAAGAGTCGGAAACGGCAAATCAACAGCAATGATGTCAGAGTAAAGACTTACTCCACAAACAATACCTGTACAATACAACTGTCAAAAATTAAAGATTCTTTTTGTTAAAATTTTTACAATTTAGTTCAATTCGATTCTTTATTGAAAGTTACGAATAATTTCCCCCTATTCGCGTTTGTTCAATGCAGTCTAATGCACGCTTTATTCATTTTAAGGTACAGATATTTTTTCAACGATCAAAATATTTCGTCGAATGCACACACTATTTTTTTATAATGCACACTAAATTTTATTAAATGCTCAGATTAAATGCTCGTTTATTTTATATAAAACAAGTTTAAATTGTCCCGTTGTATTTTACATGAATGCAATAAAAATTAATCGTGTCTATATAAAAAACAATCACAATTGATTCGTTCATATCCACGAGGCATTGTCTGATTCGAATAAAAAAAATTATAATAAAAAAATGATAAACTAACTGTCCGTGTTTGAAATCTAGCACGTTCAATCGAAAAAATATATCCTGTGTGAAAAATTAAACGCCACTCCGATGTCCGTCGAACTGAAAAATCGCTTTGAAACGAACGCTTTCGACTCGCACGCACGTGAACTTTTCCAATGCGAACAAATATATATGAAAAAAAGGAAACAAACTTTTTCGACGATAAATAAAAACAACTAACATTTAATAGCTCCCGCTCCGGCTATACATGTAAATAAAAATTTCGCAGACTCTCGCCCATAAAGCAAACGCACACCACGGTGTATAGTACATTCGCAAATTCAGGGACGAGTCTATAAATATATAAATTTACACAAGAGAACCATTAGTCTGTCTAGAGTTAATTACGCCTGCGATTAAGCATAATATTGAAGTGTTTTTATACTGTCTTTCTCTAGTACTCGAGGCAAACTTGCACTTTTTCTTCGTCTCAGAAGATTTTATAATCTGGCAGTATTTTCACTGGTTTTATTGCGAAATATAAAAAAGTGGACGTTTGAAACATTATTTCGATACGTTTTTGCATTCACGATTTAATCGTTTTTCATCTAGTTATTTTATTATATACCAAATACGTTTAACTCATATTTTGATTGTCAAATTTATATGACCAAAATAAAAAAAAAATCCTTTTTATAAGGAAATTATTTAAATATATATAATATTAGACCCAAAATATTAATCATACGAAAATTAAATAGCTTTTACATTACCGAGGATTATTTAATAAACCATAGCTTTTAAATATCAAATTATACTTTTTAAAAAACAAATCCAACCATCAAAATTTTTTTTTAATTATTTTTCGATTTCATTAAAAAATATAAGAAAAACGTTGGATAAAATCAATGGCACCTATTTTTAGATCAATATAATGAAAAATACAATTGATTATGTATGTAAATATCACAAATTAAGATTATTAAAATCAAATTGAAGAATGGATTGTGTTTTAATGATTACTAAGACAACGACATTATGAATACTTTTCGATGTTTAAAAATGATTTATAAAAAAGGTTCAATTTAGTATGTATAAGGTTAAATTAGAAGTACAAAAGATGTATCCAAAATTTTCGAGTCAGAATTTCAGTGAAAAATTGAACTCGAATGCGATGGATACAACTTTTATAATTTTAATTCAACTTTTAAACTTCAAATTAAGCTTTTTACAAACCAAATCTAACCATCACAAATTTATTTTGCAATTATTTTATTATTATTATTTAAAAGAAACGTTCCATGGTAAAAATGACTTTTCGCACGGAACGGTTATAAAACATTTTTGCATAGATTTTTTTTATTATATATAATTATGTAATTCACTGCCAATGTTATTAACATCGATCCCATATACTATTTGTATTAATAAAACTTAATAAAACTAACAAAACAAAAAATGTACAGATTCGACGGATTCGACTTACGACTGAGGCCCATTAACGTGCCTCCGTCGCAAGTCGCAAACCCGACCCCAACTCGACGGCCAAAATCCATACGTTCCCGATAATATTTCGAACACCTGCAAAACCGATCCGTACACAAGATCCGAAGCCAAAAGGACCTGCACCGGCCAAAGTGCGGATCGAACAGTTAGCGATGTTAATGGGCTGAGGCTGCGCCCAAAGGTGCCGCCCGCAAATTACACGGTTCGTTAATTCCGCATGAATATGTATGGGCGCCGCCCACCGTGGACTTTCTAATTCGAAAGTGCCGAGCCAACTTTTGCATTTGGCCGGAGCTTTTTTCGCCGGTCACTTTTCCGCAGCGCGTCTCCGTGGCCTTTTTTCGGAGGTTGTTGTCGCCGGGGATCGCGTCTATTTGAAGCGGGTGCGATCGTTGGTTTGTTGTTTGTTTTTCGGGATTTTCAATTTTTTTTTTTTTTTTTGGTGAGATTTTTCGATTTCGCGTCGGTTGTTCGATGCGGTTTTGTAGTTTGGGGCGCGGTTGATTGTTTGATCTGTGGATGCGATGAGGTTGGCTGTCGATTCTTGGAAAACTGTATTGTCGTCGAGTTTGAATAGGGTGCGATTTAAATGTGCATTGAAAAAGTATACATTGTGCTTTGAAATTGTTTGTGACATAGTAATATAACGCGCTTTTAAGCGTCAAAATTAAACTAGAATTTAATTTCGAATAAGAAAACAATCGCGGTGCAGTCAATTTATGGTTTTCGTAATTATGAGTTCAGTGCTGAAATTTATGTGTGATTGCGATTATTTTAGATTTATTGAGTGGAGTGTGTTATTTTATTATAAGATGCAATTTAATTGCATTGAAAAAATATAGATTGTATCTTAAAACGAATTACTTGTCCATTAGAATAATATACAAAGTGCATCATTTTTAATGCATTAAATAATCTCGTATTGAGCATCATTTTATTGGTAGTATACAGTGAAAAAAAATGTGCATTATAAAGTAAGCATTAAAAATATGAATTTTTCTTCCATTGACAATAAATTGTAACTATTAATCATTAACGTTTCATTTTGTAAAAAAATAATTTCATTGGGTATCGACGCCTTTCATTTATCTTTAATCAAAGACATCTACAATTATAACCCTTTCGATAACCTAAGGTTTATGTAAATGAAATGGGCACAATTTTTAACCATAATTTCATTATAAATAAAATTCATTCTTAGCAAAGCTAGTTATTAATAAAATTACCATCTGAATTATCTAACGCTTCGTTATATAAATCTTCAAAAATGAAATTAACCCGTATTAATTAAACAGCACGGCGGTACCGAAATGATACGGCGTCGTTAATTCAACACGGTTTCTAGACTCTTGTATGACGCATTCAATATTGTTTATAATATACGCTTCCGCTCGGCTCTGGTTAACTTTATGACGTCAAAGTTGCAAATGAATTATGAGTATGCCGCGATTTAGCAGTCAACATCAAAATATCATAACACCTTGCGTAAACTGAAAGGACTCTCCGATGAAAGATTCAGACCCGCACAGGCTTAAAGGATCAAAATAACGGGTACGCACTATCCATTTTCATTATCCGACGACAAAACGGTTTCAATCCGGTATAAACGGAATTAGTCCCGAAACGGTGTCGTTTAATCTTAATTCTGTCGCTTATGATATCAGAATATTTATAAATCTATCATCGAGTAAAGGAACAATCACTGTCCATCACGCGTCGAATAATCGAAGATTGTTTCGAATCAATTATAGAATCAAACGTATCTGCAAAAAATTGCCCTTTTGCGATTGTCGATGTTTTTTGTGCGAAAACGAATAAAAAAGTCGGAATATAACGATGCATAGTTAGGTGAGTATGGCGTCGGTGCGACGTTCGACAATTAGCAGGGTTGGCCAAATGGCGGCCATTTAAAATAATATAAAACGCATTCGTTATTCGAACGACCTGAGGGTTGAAGGGATGGAAAACGGTTAAAAACAGAACGGTGATACCGAAATGCTTTGGGGTGGAAAAATTTTGTGCGATCGCGTTGCAAAATAGAAAAATTAACGCGGAAATAGAATTCGGGTGTATTTTTCAAATGTGTGTACCGATCGTGTTAATATTAATTCATTGATATGCATATAACGTGACAACCCTGTTGTGTACACAATGTAATTACCGGGTGTCGTCAACGGATTATATTGATTGAACGCATCGAATATGTTTGATTTTGTATGTATGTATATACAATATCGTGCAATAAGTCAAAATTCACAAGAATTAAACGTTTTTAGGATCAGTTTTAATGAGATCATTTAATTTTAATAAAACATAAATATTCAACAGAATCCTCATTAAAAAAATTATAAATATTCGCACGAACAAAAATCCGATTAACGATTAAAATTTCCAATTGCCTTCTCACAAACATAACACACCTTTTCGAAAACTTCACAGCACAAAATCGGTGTACACTACAAATCCGATTACCACACTATTTCATAATCGCTTCGCCGATCGCACACACCACAATAAGATGCGCAATCAACAAAAATGCATAACAATCCCTCGCACAAACTCGAATCCGTGCCAACGTCCGCCATGGCATAACGTTTTTTCGCGATAATTCCGCATTTTATTATTTTTGTTTTCGCGTGGGCGAGAAATTAAAACGGTCGTTCCGACCCGGCCGCGACACAATTTCGCACGTGAGCACAAAGCAAAAGAACGGAAGCCTTCGCTCGGATAGGGTTGGGCTATGGGGTTGGGTTATGGGGATTGGGCTAGAAGAGCGATTCGGGAGCCATCGCAGGGCACCCTGGGGGCAACACAGGGCCACGAACTCAACGGTGAGGGGTGCTGAATCAAAATTCTCTATTTTTATTGTGCGAGGATGTATGTTGAACTGTTTAGTGATATCGAATGACTGCTGTCTCGATTGTGTATTGAGAACGGGAGATTTTCATGATTCAATCGTGTACACTTTGAGGAAAATTTATCAGAAAATTTGCTTAAATTAATAAATGTTGAAATTTTGATAGTGTAATAGTTGAGAAATTTAAAATATGTATGTTTTCTTTCATTTTTTATCAGAGAAAGGAAATGATCTGGGCGAAACTGAAATGAAATGAAAAAAAAGATCGAGTTAGATTCGCATATAATTCAAACATCACCTGATATTCGCAAATAAGAAAAAGTGCGATGAATAAATTAGAGACACATTCCAACTTTCTTGGCACCTCGTCTAGACGTCTAGACGTTTCCGGCCAGACTGTTCAAGGCTAACAAGTCCAGCGGATGTGATCAGTTCGATGTACAATATTTTGATCATCCGTATAAATAGTAACGTAAATTCCACGAAAGTTCGCAAAATAATTGACAATGCAACAAACAAAAATGCAGTGTTTCTTCAATAATAAAGCCAGCCATTCTCCAAAAATAAATCCTACTGACTATGCAAACCAAATAGCTGATCGTAAGTGTGCCTTTGTTTTTTTTTTAATCAAAGAATCGCATTATCAATCAATCGAAAATTTACACTTGCAACGGCAACGAATCTAAAAGAAGAATCTAAATAATCAAACCGTTGGTTGAACGAATTCTTTCAGAGACAGAAATTTTCTTTAAGAAAATCAACAAAATTAGTCAAATAAGATGACACCTTGATAATCAAACGTACTCTCTCATTTAAATCTTTCATTGATGACATTGATTTTTCAAAATACGAATTTTGCAAAATGATCGCAATGGATGAAACTTTTGTGTATATGAGTAATACATTTCAAAAAATAATCGACCAGAAAGGTGCCATATCAATTTGAGATTTCTTAATATAATATTTTAAAATTGCACTTAGTTCAATTTCATACTAATAAAATTTAAATTTTATTTTCTTAAAACGTTATCCATGAAAAAATTACGAAAATGAGTTCTAGTGCATTTTCGGTATAAAACCTGTCTTATATTATACTTAACACGTTATAATTATTATTCCGATTAAATCTGACCGAAATCAACCAAACAATACGAACAGTCCGATTCGATACAAACCGCTAATTTCCACAGCAACGCGCGGAGCAACTTGTTACTTTTGGTCCGACCCCCCTCGCACGTACACACGGAGCGGAAAAAGGCGGAAAATCCATAGGACGGGTAGGAAAAGCCGCAAAATGCACGGAAAATTCGCTCGCTCCAGATACGTCCAGCGCATGCATTGCATGCACGCGAGATAATGCAGTCCGCGTATGATGCGCATATTAATTGGCAACCGCGAAAATTACGCAAAAACCGAGCGTGTGTGTGCGCCCTAATCGAGGCCACGTTTCTGCGGTTTCGTATTCGATACGTACCGATGTTATGGGTTTTCGAATCCGCAAAGTTTCCAGGGTGGTTCTTGAACGGTCGGATAGTTCGGTATTATCGTGGGGATTTCGCTTTTTCGCGTCTCGACAAAGTCGTCTCTGTTGCAATAGTTTCGGGTGGTGTTTTCTCGCTTGGGAGGTTGCGCTGTTTGTGCGGCGGATTTGTGTCGAAAAATAATATGGTCGAGGCCGGTTTTTCAAATGTGGTTCGGATGTGATTCCTTTGAGGTTTCGGGGAAAAATTTGGGATGGTTATTTGTTTTTTTTTTTATAGATGTTGCGTGATGTTATCGAAATGATCCAGACGGCGATATAAACAATTAGTATGCCTCGTCATCGAAGTCGTAGTGGCATCAATTGTAAAATTACGTTAAAATGTCACCTGTTAAAATGACTGTCGATTTTATGCAGAACGTCGGAAAAGAGTCGAATTGGTAAGGCCAGGGTGTAGTTAAAACGGGTGTTGAGGAGCATTTTTACATAGTATTATATGTATGATGTACAGTGGCCAGATATAAACGAGCATGGATTAGTTTGAATTAAAAATTACATCATTGCAATGCTTCCATTATATAATATTGTGTCTACATCAACCTAATATGAACTGAGAAAAGAGTTGGAGCAAAAAAATTAGTCATAGTATATTTAAATAAAATAAGAACAGATATATGGCTAAAGCAAAACTTCGATGTTTCGATCCTAACTTAAAATTTCACTGGCGAAAGTCATTATAAACTTAGTTGTAGATTGGCTTCGTTTGGATGTCACAATCATGGTGCCTTTCATCCCTGCTCCTTAATGTTCCTTTGAACCACATTGCGACACTCTGGTCTCACCAATGTGATTCTTTCCCGATGTACTGTATGAGATCGACAGCGGTCGTTTTGACAGTTGACAGTTTTTTGTAATTTTACAAAAGATGTCACTATAATTTCGATGAGGGTGTAAAATTTTTGCTTAATTGTAATATATGTTTTCTTTACCATTCAGGGCTTTAGAGCAGAACAGGATCAGGAGCACGGAGAAGATGAAATAAGTGGATTTTTACCTGAAACTGAAGCACGAAAATTAATAGTGCTCCCACTGCAATGACTTCAAATGTAAAATTGAATAAATAATTTTAAATCAATCTAAATTGAATGATAATTGGATTTTATTAAGCAAATAAAGATATTTTAATGAATATATTTATTTAAAGCGTCCCGTTTTTCTAGGATTCCTTATCCATGTTAATATAATATATATACTAGTATATATGCCTGATATTAATAACATCTGGATGTGTATGTGTTTATTTTAAAGACAATACCCGTATCCGATTTGAATATTTCATATTTAATTAATAAAATCAAAATAGTTCATTTGCTATCGTCGATTTTCGAACTTTTCTAAAGAACAGGCGAGAATGATGTTAATAGTATAGCGATCATAGCGGTTATTTTCATGGGAATACAGGCTAAATTGGAATGTATTAGAAATCGCGTAGTTAGTAGGTAATTAGCATCATATTATAGACGTTAACTGTATAAACATAAAATCCATATTTGAATAACTGTATCTTTTAAGCCGCGAGCGTTATTCGAACGAACAGACACACTCACAGAAATCCGTGAGGGAATATTTCAAATTCCAACAAATAAATAGAAACGAGAACCTGCCTTAATCTAGAGGTACATATTAAACATTTTATAAGTAACCGAGAATATTAAATTATTTATACAAAGCGTTAATAAAAATATATTAAAGTTTTAATTAAAAAATCGTTCACTGATATTTTTCAGGCGAACTTTTAATGTAAATAAACACTTTTCCGCAACGGCCGGCTACACGCGGCAATGGCGGCATTATAATTCAAATTACAAAAGTGGTTTACGATTTTTCGGCCCCAGTTGCGTTGCTTTGACCTATCGAGGCGAGAAACATAAGTCCATCCAATTTTCCCCAGTCTGAAAATAAAGTTCCGTCATATATTCACGAAAGTTGCGTGCGACGGCACTCGGAAAACGTGTATCGCATTATTACATACGCTGCCGAAACAGAAAAGAAAAATAAATAAAACACACGTATAGATGCAACCCCGAAAAAAAATGTTCGCACGAAAAATAAGTGCGAAAGTAACACGTGAAAGGATGCTGAGTCGATCACGTAAAATTGTCGCGTTTTCATTTGATAAATTTGTATTGAACATCGCAATTTTCATAGAATTATAAATTGATTTATCATTTTTTCACGCTAGCTGAACTAACCAAGGGTTACCTATCCGAGTGTTTCTTTGTAGCGGGTTCGCTTTATCATCGACACGTTTTTCATTAAATGAAAAATTCAATGTGTAACGTTGCAGATGAAAGTTTACAAAGCTTCCCCAGCCCATAGCCGCATGAGAAATGAGAAAATCATGCTGAATTTCACGCTTACACTCGTAAGTAGCTGGGGTTTTAGCCTCGATTCAAAAATATCTTCATTTTCCGCGAAAGTTAAGGTGCGGGAAAAAAATCGAGGAAAAAATCCGAGGCTGTAGATAGCGAAGTTGCCGAACATAAAACCAACTACAAATTATACAATGCTCGACTAAAATTATTAAAATACGAAAATCTTTCGATGAAGTTTACGAAAACGTTTTATATGTGTTTCCGATGAAAATTCAAATTAGTTCAAAACAACATCTATTATACATTAAAAATTTTTGAATTCGACATAAAAACTAATCCCAATTCAATATGAAAAAAAACAACATCAAAGCTATATTAAACAGTTACGTCGCTTAATAACGGCGGACACTTCACTTTTAACATCTTCAATCTCGACAATAATCTCGCGGCGATATTATTATTGACACCTCCACACGTAAACATGCACACACACACACATACACACCCACACGGGGCATAAAAGGAAATGGTTTCTTTATACGGACGTACAACGGCCGCGCCATTATCCGCGATATAAACAGACCATCAACTAAGCGCTCGCAATTTAATGGCCGCTGGGGGTTTAACGTGTTAATGTTCATAATACGAAAAGAATCTTCGGAATCTGGATGCGGGGCGAATCAGAGGATAGCCGTTATCTCGATCTATAAAGCCGTGAAAATGCGGCGGTTTAGTTAAAGTTTGAAAAAAGTGTCGGGCGGTTTGTTGTTGGAAAAATGATGACGTATGCGAAACGTTTTTTGTGTATAAATCGTATGTTATGGTATCGAAATGAAATTTTCTCGCGATCAAATCGAAAAAGTTGTAATTTTTTCGTTCGAATGAAATAATTCTAATTTTTTCGACATGATGTAATAATATCTTCTCTTTTTGTTACTTTATATTAGGGGTATTAAATTTGGGTACCTATAATATAATGGAAAGTCTTTTTTGATGCCATAATTAATTTCGTTTTCCTTATTTCGTAAATGTATCATGTTTTGTTAAGGTAAACATAATTTTAAATACTATTATAAATTTCACGTTTTCAATCAAAACGCATAAATCTTTCGCTTTCGGTACTATAATAAAATCTTGCTGAATTATACGTACAGTAAACTTCCCTATAACGTCCCACCCTATATTGTTCAAATACATTCAAATTCAATTTTTTTCAAATGGATTTGAAACAAGCAGTTAACACGTAAAAATTTCCAAAAAATTGAAAAATTGAAAAACCTTAACCCCCTATAATGTGGAATCTATATTGACGTTATAGTGGGGTTTACTGTGATCATTTCCAATTTTATTTTATTTATCCTATTTAACAATTTGTAATTAATTGTACAAACGGGTTTTATGTAATCATAGAGGGGTTTACTGACTACATCGTATATCACTCAACTCCAACAATTGGTGAAAATCAATGAATCCGATTAAAATACATATGAAAAACTCTAAACATTTTCAATTTTAAAACTGAACTTGCGTCCGAGACACTTCGTGGCAGTCAGACTTGCAATAAATATCCTTCAAATAGGATAAATAGTGTACATGTCTTGGGGTGATCGATGGCTGACAGTTTGTGTCTGGACGTCTATTCGTCTATATGTCCATCTTCTGTACCGTCGTCGTATCAACGATCACAGATCTAATTAGGAACGTCGACCCTTCCCCTGTCTTGGTTTTTTCGAAACAAAAAAAAATGTGTTGGTGCGATGGCTTGTATTGGGATGTATCTATAATATTATATGTAGTTCAATATGATTATTTTTTGAAAAATTTCAGTGAAAGAATTCTGTGTTTGGTAATACAATGTGAAGTTACATGTTGGTTGATGCAAATGTTGAACCGTTTAATTTGATTGAGTTGTTGAAGTGTACGTTCAAATTGGGATATATGAAATGCGACTCGATGTAGAATTTGAAATTATGTGTTATGTGTTTATCGTGACTTTAGAATAAACAAAAGTTTACATAATATTTATTGTAACGTGTGATGTTTGGTTTGAGTTCACAATGTGAATTGTTGTTGTTCTTATTGTTGTATAGTTATTTGAATCATAATATAATTGTATATATACAATAGTTACTATTTTCCAGTTTTTCGTTATATTTTTTACATTTAAAATAACTAATAAATATACTTTTACTATGAAAAATTTAGTTATCAATGCTTTGATACTCAATAAGATATTACAATGTACTAGAAAATGTGATAAATTTCCAAAATGAAAAGAAAGTATTTATCAATATTATATGACAGTTAAAGTTTTTATAATATAATAGAATTAATCTCATTAAATCACTTTATAAAAATTGTTCAATATTGGAAGGGGAATAATGTCTATGATAAAGTTTATGTAAGTAATGCACTTCACATGTATCAAGTTTAATTTATTTTTTTCATAAAAATGGTGCATTACAACAATTAAAGTAAATATATAAATGGAAATCAAATAAATTTACCATTCAAATCATTTTTATTTAAGATTTTTTTTTGTAATGAATTAATGACATTACTCCTTAAAAAGTATAGTATGCAATTCGCATTACATACGCGTAAACATACGTTTCTGTCGGCGTATAAACAAAAGTTCGCAATAAATTATCGATTAGCAACTAATTGATTATTCTGTGAATACTTCAACATTATAATTTACTCAAATCAAAACATAAATCACAAAAAGAAACATTCAAACAATTTTCAATTCAAAGTTTGAAATACATCGGTTCGATTTAATTTCAGCGGCCCCTTCCATTCCAACTTATGAATTTGACTATCTGAAACTAATTCTATGAAATCCATACTGACTAGAGATAGCCCTTTTTTTCACACAAACATTCATTCCGACTTCCTGGAATCCGCGATTGCGAACAAAATCACAAAATTGCATTTACTTTCGGATTTGCAACTGAGATGTCACGTGCAATATGTTCCCGGATCTTATACGAAGTGTCAAAAATGATTTTTGCGATCCGCCGTCAAAGGGACAATACGGCCGAAGACGTGTACATTTTGGAAAATATAATATTATTCCTACGAATCTTGAGGGATTTATACTCCGTTGAAATTTTTTTCGAAAGCATTACTCGTCAATTCTGTGTGAACTTAAGTAAAATTTCTTTCGAAGGAAATTTGTTATAGCGAAATTATTTCAAAGCAATGTTTTAAGAAAAAGACGTATTCAGTATACCTCAATCAATATAAAAACGATTGATTTATATGATATTTTTAAATATACAATAATATTTAGTGACATAACCGCAGTGTTGATCTATTATAGCATATTATACTATTATGTAATAGTTCAATCAATAGAATTATCCCAATATGTCTATTCCCCTATTGACAACATAATACCTACTTGCTAATCACTAATACATGATATAATCGCAAATTAACTCCATTCATACAACATCAAAAATTATTAAATTATTCAAATATTACATTGATCAGGAAAATTGAATTGTAATTATTTTCCAATAAAAAGTTTAATAATCAAATAATAATTAAAATAATATACATTAATCTCCCAATCCGATACAAACAATTGAGCTTGCACATTCCTGCGGGAAAAAAAACAACTTTTTTCACATCCCGCCCGAATTTGCATTCAATTAATCGTTCAATTGCGCTTCGGCACAGGATTTAATTAAAAAAATATCAAAAAAATCCCGCCAATATGTATTTATTTATATTTCATCAGCACGAAATAATAATCTGAAATATGCACACGCACGTTATCTCCGTCTGACACCTGTTGACCGACCGGCAGAAACGAGAAGCTCGCAATTTTTTAAACCCGTTTGAACCCTTTTGTAACCTTTTAACCGCCGGTTAATTCCGAGTTAATCCAGTGAGATCCGCGCCAACGTTAAACAATCGCGTTTTTATGCCCCTCCCCTCCTCGATGTAAAATATGCGTAAATAATTGAATTTTTGCGCGAATTTCGGGCGACGCCGCGTAAAAAATCATTATAATTTTTTTTTGCTAATTGTTGGAAATCCTGGATTATGCGTGTATGGAAAATGTGTGTTAACTATTGAGTTTTGAGTCAACAAAGTATATTGGTCATATGTTTTTATTAAAGGATTCAAACAAATTGAGTTCGTATAATTCCGTATGCAAAAATTTTCTGATGTTCAAATTTATGAATCACATTTGGAATCTTTTTAGTGTGACGAGATTTTAATTTTTAGATTCAGAAAAATCAATAAAATCATATGATATTTTAGTGTATCAAATAAAATATGAATGCGAATTTCCACTATACCGAAAATGTTGCAGCTATATTTTTTTTCAAATATTTATTCCAAAATTTTTATATTAAGTATAATTTATATGTTATAGTATTGCTTTATATGTTACTTAATTTGAATAAAATTATTTAAAAAAAATCATACATATGTAAGTCTATTGTAGAGTACATATAAAATTAATTGAAATTGTATTTCGTTAATAAAAAATTGCCAATTTATATGTGATAGTTTTTAGTCATTTATTATATGACGTATTATTTGTTCCCAGAAAAATCGAATATTAAAGAAAGACAATAAGAACCGTTGCTAAGTGAATATCGACTATCGTTAATGACGTAATAAACAATAAGAATAGAAACTGACTTATTAAAACTATAATTAATTGATGTGAACGATTAAATAAAATTTAAAAAAACAATATAAAATTTTCCAAGCTATAAAAAACAATTTCAAAATAAATTAAGAACGAAAAATCCAAAGAACTTTAAAAAAACTAGAAATATCCTATCGGGACCCGCAGAGTGGCATAGCACTCGATCTGAGCGAAAAAGATAAAATAGAACGCAAAAACACGATATAGAAATATGAAAATTTCCTGAAAACTAGCGAAAATGTGATTCGGGAAAATTGTGTCTGAAAGACACGGATAAACGCAAAGCAGTTCGCAAATACAAGTGGCAATTCTGCCGTGCAATTTATCAAAACAATTTTTCAGCGCCTCCTTATACATATTATACTGAACAACAAATGCTTCAATTCTCGGTTCAAAGCCGCGACTGAAAAAAATACAAACAATAAATCAAATGCGAACACATCGCACGAGACGATTCTAGTCGGCTTATGTCTTTTGTCAGTTTAACACGAGGGTAATAAAAATTCGCTACATATAATAACTGGGATTTGATTGTTGGATTTGTTTAGTTCGGATTTTGTTGTATGTTTGTAATGAGCTTGCATGTCGGATGAGAAAAGTGTATCAGTTTGTTGTGTTGTGTTATTTTTCATTGCTTGAAAGGGTTTTTTTTCATCTCATTAGACGACATTGTGATATTGCATTCTCGGATTATTTTGCAATGTTTCCTTTAGGAAAATTTAATGAACATTGCTTTTCTATGAATACTTTTATCAATTGAATAATGCATTCGTGTAAAAAGTTCTATGATGAATACAGAAGAAAGAATTTTTTTGTAATTAAGACTGAATTCAAAATATTTTAACGAAAAATATACCTCAAAGCAAACATAATAGATGCTCAACGTTTATCCAAATTTAATGTCGAGTTATTTTATCTAATAATAATATATTCCTCCTAATGCTGTAATGTACAAATATATTATACTTAAAAGAGAAATAATAATGTAAATAACGATGAATAATTTTCCAACACTAAAATAATTAAATTTTCCCAATAAAACGTCAAGCCAATCAACTTCACTTTTACTTTCAACTTTTAACTAAGTTACAATGTGTTCTAAATTTCAATATAATCTTAAAATTCCATAAATTTCAACACGGGTAAAGTATCGCTCTTTGAATAAAAGCTCGTCAGTATACATTTTTTAATAGTACACTTTTCTATTGAAGTTTGAGGGTAATTGATACATTTTGAGATTCATAGTATCAAACCTCACAATTTTCAATTATACAGGTATTACAAAGGTCTCCTTAAAGCCTTAAAGAGGCAATATGTCATGTTATTTAAAAAAAATTAAACCAATCATACCTTGTTCCGAAGTATCATAGTTTTCGAATTATATTACAATATTATGATATCGATTTTTAAGAAAAAATCAAAATCTCGCATCTGCACACTAAAAATACTCAAATGAAAAGTAAATTTGGTAGTCAAATCGTATTTTTGTTTGTTAAAATTCATATCAACATAAAATTATTTAAAAATAAGTGTTAAATTTCCATATTTTTTTAATACAAGAAAAGTTTTTTGTACATAAGAAAGGCTCATAAGTTCTGTGAAATAAAGAAAGGTGAAGTGAAGTAAGTGCATCGTGCTCGTCGAAGAATTTTTTCGTATCGAATGCTGAAATGGAATCATTCGTAGATTTGCGACGATCATCATAAAAGTAGGTGGCAATAATTTTAATAATTTTTAGAAGATATGGGATCTTATTAATATTTAGTCATTGTTTGTTGCGTCTTTGGGGTTTTGTTTTCGGCAATTATTCATTGAATCATTATACGAAATGAAAGTTTTTCATATATTTTTATTTCCAAAATTTTCCACCACTTTCAGTAATTCTTTTAAGAGCACATTGCGACTTTTAAATCTTTACTTCTTCAATATTATATTAAATACGATCCAGCACTAGAGTTTGAGTGAAGCACTCGAAAAAAAGGGATCTTTACATTCGCAAAGGAATTCTTACCCGTCCACAAGAAGAATAATAACGTCGTTACTGGTCTCGACGTCAACTCTTCTAAATCGCCAAACGTGATCGTAATGTTTAAAGCTCCTTCTTAATTTCGAGCTTTCGAATTTTCGACGCAAGCTCGCCCATACTTTATAATGTTTGCCCATCGGGAGTGGATGATTTTTTCCCTTTAGGCGCGTACGATCTGTGAATTCGTATCGGGAAAACTTTCGATGTTCGGTGTGAGGTATGTGAGCATTGCCAGAGGGTAGTTCAGTTAGTGTGCCTTTGGAATTGTGGAAAAATCGTCGAAAAATTGAAAAAGCAAATGCTCATTTCGCACGCTCGATTAGTTCGTTTGTTATTGAAATTGAGTGGCGTGTTAAGAAAAAATTATGAAAGAAATGTTTCTCGGAACTAAAATTAGGTTTTCGCTCGACGGTGATAATCATACATTTTCCTTTACAACTATATTAAGGTGTACGAAATGGCCTACTTTTCATTTAGAGAATATGTATTTTCGAAATACGTATTCAAAAAATTTTCCAACAAACAATTTTATTTTAACAAATTGGATTTCAATCTAAATGAAATAAAACTAATTGACAACCAACACGATAATTAATTGATCATGCACGGAGTAAGAGGGATTAAGCGCTTTTCCAAAAATTGGCCTGAAAGTCGATAAAATTTTAATTATCGTTAAGCTCAAACGCTGTCCCCATATAGGAGATAAGCGAGCGTAAATCCAAATAAATAAATATATTTGTATCGAAAACAAATTTTTATTATATTTTGAAAAGCTTAAATGCCGTTGTTTTCCTGGAAACGGGTTCAAATTTTCCGATCGAATTTTGGTCGCCGACCGAATATCTCTTCGGTCGGGTGAGGCTTGCTTCTTGTGGTGCTTTAAACAACCTTTAACATGTTCAGCAATTTTATACAATATCTGTATACGACCGATACGTTCATAGTATGGCCCTTAAAAGTCTTTCTTTGAAATACGTTAGTAAACAACGTGAGAGTTTCCTTTGATCATTGCGATGAAAAAAATTATTATTTAAATTAGATATCATGAATTTTTTATAAAGCAAATTTTTAACATACTTTTTTTATTAATAAAACATAAAATAAAATCATATTTTATTGATTTGAAAAGTGAAAAAATATATTTACAAAGGTGAAAAAAAATTCTTAATTAACGTGACAATTTTTTTTAAATTATTGTAACAAACGCATTTAAATTTTCCCATGTATTCACCGTGAGAATTCATGGAATCAATATTTAAGGGCCAAATAAACATATGTATAAACCGATGGGTACAAATATACAATTTATACGTACATACAGGGTGTGTCTTTTCCGCTCGACGAAATCTATCGACGGAAACGGACGCGACAAAGCAAATATTGTGCCAATTCTCGGTGCTTTTCGACCTAATTGATTTAATTTTGGTCATTGGATTGTTAAATTGGTTATTAAATGTTCGGGTGATCGTATGCTCCGATTTATTTCTGTGATATGTATTCATTATCAGTGATTATTTGAACAGGGTGGGTTTCATTAAATGACTCGTGCGGATCGAAATTATACATATCATGTGTGTTGTATATTCGAAGGTTTTACTTTTATATAAAAAATAGTATACAGGCCCGATGTTAATAACATCGGGATGTGTATGTGTTTATTTTAAAGTCGATGCCCGTACCCGATTTGAATATATTTAATATTCAATTAATAAAATCAGTTCATTTATTGTTGTCACAATTACGACTTATAGGCAAAGTCAATCCAGGCAGTAGGTAATAAGCATCATGTTATAGATGTTAACTGTATACGCATATATAGGGGATGTGGTTTCATAATAAAAATCAATCCATCGGATAAAATTCTATTTAATTATATATACATCTAAAAACCAATATTTATTAAATCTTTCTAATCGAATTGTTTTATTGTAAAATCACTTTAATTTTTATAATTTGGTCAATCAGAAATATAAAGTTGAGTCATAATTTCCATCTCTCGAAATTACTTCGACATTCACGAACGTATCCCAAGTACGTAAAAGTATTGCAAAACACATATCAATATCCGCTTTAACGATTCACAACCTCATATGAAATTCAACTTCCGTCTGTGCAATATTTATCTAACATTTCGCAATATCAAAATAACTCCTTTCATACGTTATGCCGAGTGAAATTTTCATTTCCGCAGCACGAAAATTGAAAAACCGCACTTTTTTCGACGCAGAACAAATTTTCATCATTATCATCAACTTCGGCCGAGTCCTCGGTGTCACGTTTCCGAGCATAACCCTTCGAAATTTGCATGCAAATCTCCAAAGACAAAGCACAAACATCAACTTCCGATCCGGCGGATCACTTCAACCTGCGCGCCTCGCCGTACGCGGAAACGCCGAAAACCCTCGACTTTACATACACGAACGAATATAACATAATGTATTCGGTATTTTAGCAGTTTGCGCCGAATCACATTAGAATAATCAAATAGGTGGATTTGAACACCGCCGTCAGGAATTAAAGTTCGTCATAATCCCAATTAAACTTTGCGCACATATTTGTTATACGCATATTCGAATATGTACACATGTGCGATACTCGATTTGGGGTGTGTGCTTGTAAAATATAATATTATCGGATTCCGTGAGCGTTCATTGCTTAATTTATCAATTAATGTGTATCGGGGATCCGATATGTTGTTTCGCGAAATTCACATATCAGTGTTGTGCTGTGGACGATTAGGGTTGTATATAGAAAAATTTGTGTTGAGTTTTTTTTTAAGTTATGATTGAATAATAAGAAACTTAATCATTCTACTTTAGATCTGTGACCCTCGCAATGATCTATAAATTTTATATTAAAATTAGGTAGTATGTAAATACAATATTGAAATGTATTATTCATACGGATTGGGTGAATTGGGTTTTGCCTTATTCCGATTGTTCTGTATTACCATAATCAAAGAAGATTCTTTTCAAATATCGTTTTATATTATATCTAGATAGATTTTAACAACTTCAACTTATTTTGAATTTGAATATTTAGCGAAAACAAACCTTTTCGTACAATTTTTACACTTCGCATCAACTATAATTCACATTAATTTATTTCATTGATTACTATGAGGACGGTTTTAATAATAACTCCCTTTAGTTCAATTTGAAGTGTAAAATGTCGAATTTGGCGATTTTGTTTATAGTCCGGGGAAGATATTCGCTTTGCCAATATTGGTGTAAAACTGAATTTTGGTATGAAGCTTGATATTGTGGATCCTAACAAAACCACAAGTAGATATTTCACAGCACTGATAATAATATTACATAAACTAGGTTTCAAAAAGTTAATTATCTTTCAATAAATTATTCTGTTTACGAATAAGAAACATTTTTTAAAATTTTTAGAACCCTCTACATACACACCGCTGTGGGCTGCATACATAATAATACCAATTCTATTTATAGGATTATCTCCAAAACATTAACTCTTACGAATAAAAATATATTTTTTGCAGAAAATTTTTTAAGCTACAAGTTTAACTGTAAATATTTTTCTGTAAAAATAATAAGTTGAAATATCGTATTAAGGGTCTTCCAATAAGGACCCTCGATTTTAAAATATAAATAAAACAAGTTGTGTGTGATATTTTCATTCATTTTTTTCCATTTGAAAGTATATTTCATGGCATGAAGTGAGAAATATAACGTCATTCAAATATCCACCGCGGCGTTGCTGGTTGGCACGTATTCGGAAGGTCCAATTTTAAATGACTTTTATCACATAAAACTGACTGAATTTGCTAGATGGCGTATATGTTGACATTGAGGACATTAATTATTAGCGGCTTAAACAATTGACAACAAATTTTACATATGCCACTTTAACAACATGGCTGTTATGATCTAACAAATTTCGAGCGTCCCTACTGAAAGACCCTATACTAATCTCATATCGACATAGATTTTCAAGAACAATATCAAATCGATACCAAATCCGTTTTATACTGGTTTATTTATAGATAAGACTTTATTTTGTCTTTATAAATTCTCAAAAATTTTTCTAACAAAACACTAGTTCAATACGCGAAATCTAAACTAACTAGTATATAGGCCCGACGTTAATAACATCGGCTGTGGTTTTGTTAAGAAACGAAAAACTATAAAATGGGAAAACCGGATTGTGAGAACTCGAAATGTGCACCTGATTTGAATATTCAATATTTAATTAATAAAATCAAAATAGTTCATTTTTTATTTGTTTGTGACATATAGGCTACCCGATGTCCGTACTCGATTTGAATACATTTAATATTTAATAAATAAAAGCAGTTCATTTGTTATTGACGCAACATCTGTCATCGGTGATTATATACGTGTACTAGTACTAATATAGGCCCGATGTTAATAACATCGGCTGTGAATTGATAACCGTACTATTACGTAATAAAATAAAAATTAAATATAGCTATACAAAATTATTTTATAACCGTGTTATTATGAAATGTGATAAAAAAAATTAAATATATCTATGCAAAAATATTTTATGACCATGCCCTTGTGAAATGTTTCCAGAATATAAGATTATAGGATAAGATTATAGCCGTTATTACAATGCCCATAAAGACTTAATTTGGAGCTCGCGATTTTCGAGCTCGAGAATGATTTAAATAGTGATTATAGCCGTTATTTTAATGGGCATACAGACTAAATTGAAATGGCAAAGCCAGTAGTACTATCAACTACACGATGCCCGTACTCGATTTGAATATTTTATATTTAATTAATAAAACCAGTTCATTTATTATTGGCACAATTACGACATATAGGTAAAGCTAGAGGAAGTAGGTAATAAGCATCATATTATAGACGTTAACTGTATATGCATAAAGACCATATTCGCGAAAAAATCGCGAGCGTCATTCAAACGAACGAACAGACAGACAGACACACACACACACACACACACACAAATCCGTGATGTGTCAATGTGTCACACTTATCTTAAATAAGAAAGTTTGAGTCATATGTTATATTTTTTATTATACAAAAAGTTGTTAAATATTATTATTTTTCAAATAAAGCAAAGGTGAACTTATGTGTAATGAATTATAAATACAAAAATAATGAATATTAAATCATAAAATTTTATATTGTTTTTAAAAATTTTATAAGATACAAATGGTACAATTTAAAAATATTTCGGTTGAATCCAAATCATTTTCATGTTATTATATAAATAGAATGCGGAAAAAAGTTTAATATTCGAATAGTACGTATATGTTACTTGAATGTAAAATAAGTTGAAAACGAATAAGCTCTAAGGCTACGATGAATTTGAGGAGTGTGGGTAGAGATGAGACCGCGCGTGCAACGGCTCGCTCCACTGATTCGCCAGCGGCTGTCACAGCCACTGTTTCAACCGACCTGAGCCTCCTCATACCAATGAATATTTCAAATTATTTCACATATACATGAGGCAAATTTTTAATTTTAAACCGAGTCAAACGATCGGAACAAGCCGATGCGCGAATTCGAATCGACAAAAATATCGAGATGTTATTCGGTCAGATTTTGATTCGTACAAGATTTTTATAAATATTTTGCAATTAATAAATGAAGGTGTAATAGATTTTAGTGGGGCTATATATTCGCTGTAAAATTTCCCGATTTCGGTTTGAGGGATTTTAGGTTGATTAAATTTTCATGCTAACGGATGAAATTGTTAGTTGATAGTAGGTGATAGAAATACATATCGATTTTCAAAATAAATTAGGACGGCAAAATTGAAAAACAATGGCTTTTTCCAACTTTTATATTTTAATAGTAAATAGGCCCGATGTTATTAACATCGGCTGTAGTTTTGTTAAGAAACGGAAAACGATAAAAAGTGAAAACCCGATTGTGTGAACCCGAAATGTGTATTGAATATTTAATATTTAATTAATAAAATCAAAATAGTTCATT
>JAOXNN020000032.1:763262-775971 GCA_028571205.2 Hydropsyche betteni | reverse complement strand
GGGCGCGCTAGGGCCTCGGGGGCTGCGCCCCTGCGCCCCCGCGGGGGCCCCGGCCACCGGGACGCGCGGCCATCGGATGCGGACTGGAGGTCCGACGCGGAAAGAGAGGTTACGTAAGCGCTCGCGTGCCGGCGCTTATTATAAACACGCGAGTGGGGTGACCACGCCTGTGCGGGAAACGGGGATACGGCTGTTTTAGGTGGGTTGGTAGCGGTGGGAGGGAAGGTTTTGCGGCGCAGTTTTGAATTGCGGGTTTTTGTTGTCGAAATAAAAAAAGAGGTATTAGGTCGTCAACAGTTTTTCGGCGAAGTATAGTACTTTTCAAACTGAGACATTATAAATATATGACGCTTCCAAAAAAATATAGTGTTTTATGAAAAGTGCAAAAGATAAATATTCAGTAGTCAAATTCATTGGGGGGGGATTGAAACTAAGCCATAATAAAATATAGGACGCTTCCAAAAAAATATAGTGGTCAAGTGGATAAATATTCAGAGGTCAAATTCATGGGGGGGGGGAGAGATATTAAATTTTCCTGCTTTGTTTTTTTTTAGCAATACATTCATAATTGAATTTATTGAAATATTGTCCTTTTCAAACTAAGCCATTAAAAATATAGGACGCTTCCAAAAAAAAATAGTGTTTTATGAAAAGTGCAAAAGATAAATATTCAGAGGTCAAATTCATGTGGGGGAATAAATATTAAATTTTCCTGCTTTGCTTTTTATAGCAATACATTCATTATTGAGTTTATTGAAATATTGCCCTTTTCAAACTAAGCCATTAAAAATATAGGACGCTTCCAAAAAAAATTGTGTTTTATGAAAAGTGCAAAAGATAAATATTCAGAGGTCAAATTTATGGGGGGGAATAAATATTAAATTTTCCTGCTTTACTTTTTTTTTAGTAATACATTAATTATTGAATTTATTGAAATATAGTCCTTATCAAACTAAGCCGTAAAAAATATAAAACACTTCCAGAAAAAAATAGGACACTTCCAAAAAAATATAGGATACATCCGAAAAAAATATGGTATTTTATGAAAAAAGCAAAGTTTAAGGCCAGGCGCCCACAGGCGATTAGTCGCGGCGCGACTTATAATGGAACACATTGTTTTAGGTTGAAGTGCGCACATATGGTTTATGGGTAAAGTATGAATTTTCCTGCATTACTTTTTTTTTTAGCAAAACTTAAATACGTTCAACCGCTGCAGTTGTCTTTTTCACTTATAATAGTAAAATGAAAATTTTGTTTTTTAGGTTTCGGTGCCGAAAATATAGTATTTTTGCGTCCTATATATTTGTTATATAGTGTATAAGACACAGACCAAAAATATAGGTCATATCCCTTAAAATATAGGACATTAGCAACCCTACTTTCTAGTGAATTTTCGGAAATGTGTTAATTTTTTTTTTTCATAGAAAAAGGTAGATTTTTAGTAGATTTAAAGTAATATAATCGTGTTATTATCCTTCTGTCTTGTATTATATGTCCTATCACTGAAGTAAGATATGGAAAAGCACTCCAGTTATCATTTTCCTAGAAAATAACCGAAAAAGTGTTCACTTACGTGATATGTTATAAATAAAATATGATGTGGAAATATTTTAATATTGTCATTAACGAGTGAATTTAAATTATTTTAATTTGATTATTTAAATTTTTCAATGATAATTTACACTGTAAGAAAACGTACAATAAAACCCTATTTTTAAGTTTTCGAAGGCCCACAAAAAAGTTATTGAAAGAAATCGTAAATTGGGGGTTTAAAATTTAAAGATTTGAATCTTCAGGACTGCGGAAATCGAATTTCACTGTATTATATTTTGGGAAAAAATTTGATCGAATTATATACAATAAAATACATTTGAATTGTTCAAAATTTATTATTATAACTGCATTTCATATACATATATATAACATAGCCTATTCGACAGTGCCTCAACTATCAATTTTCGATACATCGAAATGTACCGCGATTGCAATCCGAATGCACTCAACAACACCATTCCACAAAGAAACACTTTATACCCATACAAAATCGAATTCGAACACAAAATGGAAGACTTGCATCGGAACCGAGATTCTTATTCGATACCTACTTTTCATATATGAATTACGAAGACCGTAGAATCGAAATTCACAATTTCCGACATTCACCAAAGACAAGACGTTCACATACTAACATTTATCATTTTACAAATCTGTAAAATAAAGCTTTACATTCGAAACGGAAATTTAGATATTTTAAATGTCGATAAAATGTTTCGACATGTTTTCTCAAGCGATGAAAATACAGAATGGACAAAGGGCATTTCTATTACTCGTCTACAAAACTTTCGTTGTCATTTTTCGCATTTAATCCCCGTTCTTGCAAGTAGTTTTGCGAACATCGCAGACAGAACGAGGCTATAGGTTACACATGAGCCGAGCTTAATACGTGCACGTATCGAGTTACCGTTGTTTCACTGTACACACACGTGTCTGATGGAAACGCGGAAAATCGTTTCGGTTATTCTGTGTGGTTTTTTCCGCTCGTTCCTGAATGCTATCTGAAGATAATTGATTTTCAGCCGGTGTCTTTTAGTTTGTGCAGCGAATCATATTTGTGGTGCATTGCAGTTTTTTTGAAAATCGAAGATTGCGCTCGTTATTTTCCGAGTTTCGCATTATTATGCTGATGAGGTAAATAATGACGCGTTTCGAAGTTTGTGATAAATCGAAAAGTTCGAAACGTGTCATATTTTCGGTTCGTCGTCACGTGGAGAATTAGAACGTGATGGTTTCTATATATAATATGAAAAGGAATGAAAATTGTCTGCTATGTTCGATTTTCAAAGAAAAATTAATTCAAAACTCTGAAACGGGTAGTGTGAAATTTATTTTGTTCAGAAATTGAATGTTAATTTATTTTCGAATGTACTTACTTTTTAACCTGATTAATTTTACAGTGTGAAGTTTATGAAAATATTAAATTTAGTAGGTACTCTCGCGGCCTAAAATAAACATATTGTATTTTGAATTTTACTCATTTCCTATAACTATGTTTTATGTTTCCCATCCAGCCGAATGCAATTACATGCGCGAAAAGGAAATTCAATGCATAGTAAACAACACATTTTAAGAACGTTACTCTCAAAATAAGAAAAGTTGATATATAATATCATCTCATTACCCCGCAAATTATTATTTACTATAATTACTAATTCAAAAAGTACAACGGAAAAAAAATTATTATTCATACTTTAAAATACTGGATATGTTCCAATTCAAAATTTCATTATATTATTAAATCGATCATATTATATTTATTATACCTATTTGTTTCACGTTAAAAATAAATATTCTATGAATTGGAAACTGGATACGTATTTTAGAACATAATAATGGATCAATATGAATTCAGTCGGGTGCAGTCGAGCATTGAACAATTTCACAAATATCAAAAGTTAGCCGTCGGAGGAAAGCAATCAAATAAAAGTTTACGTTCACATAGTTAAAATTTTCCATTTTTTGAAATACCACACAAAAACCTTAACTGGGTTAATTTAGAAACCCTTAACCTAGTTCATACCACGATGTTTTCGCAACGTTAAATATACTGAAAAGTAAAGTAATTTTGTACTTGAGTCGGTTTTCTGAAATCTCATGTACATAAAATATTACCCAATGTACATATATTCGTAAATTATGAACAAAGCTTAAGTGAGACATTGACTAGGTAAAACGGCCTGTTTACCTTTCTCTGTCACTATTGTTTGATTAATTAACGGGGCTTTCCAACAGAAATAGTATGTCGTACAGATTTGTCTTCCTATTAATTTCTAACGTTATCGAGACGAATTGTGTTCGATTTTTTTATAAATATAAGGAAACAGGAGAAAATATTTTATTAAAACATATAAAAAAATGTTAGAGTCAACAAAGAAGAGATACGCTCGCACTTCTTTCCAAAAACAGGGCGCAATACAAAATGTTTTCGTCATAATGGATATTTACTGGTGGGTCGTCCCTGAGCGAAGATTTTTCAGCGAAAAACACGAAAAGTCGACTATTTTTCAAAACAGTTTTTAGGCATTCCGCATTCGCAAGCCACAGCCCAAATCGACGAGACTTCTCGTGTTGCCGTTACAACGTATTTCTAAAAATATAAAAAGAGAAAATCCCAACATAAAGACATATGCATGAAAATCCTACGGATAGCGGGAAACGCGTCTCACACAAAACAAAGTAAGTTTCCACGTTCTATATTCGTATGCAAACAAGGCGACTGCACTCATTCGAAAAATTACTGCGACTTTTTATTTGTTTTGATATATTGCTATTATGTAAAGCAAACGGATCGTACTATTTTTATTGAATTATTGATCGAATCGAGTTTGAAGTATACAAAATTTGACATATTCAACCGTTACCGATTCAGGTTAACCGTTAACCTGTTAGCCGGTCAACTGGTTAGCAATTAACCCTTGATCTTTGCTTTTATTGTTTACCTTTCGGACCCTTTTTTAGTAACTGCTCAACTCATCATCTCGTTCTAATAAAACCGGAGATCAACACTGATGAAAACATTGAATATCATATGCATCCACGTTATAATACAATAACAAATCGCGGACTTCGAAATCAGTTATTTGGATAATCGAATACCGCGCATTACACCGATCGAAAATTCACAATATCGCATACTAAGCAAATATTACAAATTTCTATCATGGACATATAATATAGCGAAACCTAAATTTTCGCCCGTTCGTCGTCCTTTCGCAGGGAGGTTGATTAACGTACAAAAAGCGTCGAGTATGTGATCTTTTGATGCTTTTGTAAAACGGGCAACGGCATCGATGATGATCCTTTTTCGGGAAAAAGGCGACCCTTTGCAAGGCGTTCTCTTCGTCCTGATCAAAAACAGTGACCCTCATTAACCGGCTGCGAAAGTATCCAGTGATGGGAGCGAAAGCTCTTTTGTAAAAATACGCTCCTTCGCGCGTTAAACGTTAAATATAAAAACTGTCCTGTTCTTCTTATAATGTGCTATTTTTGTATTATTTTAAGTATTTTTTATTACGAACAAGGATTTTCGTTATTAAAAAATATGTATTTAGATTCATTTATTGTTTTTGTGGCTCAATAATTGGATCGGGACATTGAAGTGATAATATATGTTTATATATTAATCTTGTTTTGTAAACATTTTTGTGAAATCGCTTTATAAATAAATAATATATGTCCACGTGAAAAAAAACGGACTAACGAGTCTTTTATTTCCGTGTTCTAGATTTCTTAATTATAATATAATTAAAAAACATTCGTATTATTCTGGACGATAACTTTTTCCGCGAATCCTTATTTGAATTTCTCGTTGTAATTTTATGTTGTTTTTATTCATACATTAAGCCGGAATTGACTTTTTAATTACACTGGTGTTACTGAACACATCTAATTATTAAGCGGAATAATTGTTCACTCATAAAAATTTGTGATTCTTCAGAATGAAATTAATTACATGAACGTAAAAATATATTTGAACGTTGATATATTTATATATTATATTATATATTTTATGTTTTATTTTTCTTAAAAACAACTTATTCAATAAAACCATACAAATTTTCTACATTCGTTTAGACCAGGGATCGGCAACCTTTTGAGTTGGAAGAGCCAGAAATTACAATATACAAAATTTCAAAGTTTTTAAAGAGTCACAAAATTTTTTCTTACCAACAATACTCGCATAAATAAAGTTTTTGAATAAAAAAAACTAATTATTTATTCAAAAGAAAAAATATCTATTTTATTAGATGATTAGAAAAGCAAGTACAAGTGGCTGAGAGATAGAATCGGTGCCTAATCCTTGTTAATCGATTAAGAGCGATTTTTGAATGTTTTTTTTTATAAAATAAATAATATTTGTGTATGTAACTAAAGAGCCGCAGCTTCACATCCAAAGAGCGGCATGTGGCTCGCGAGCCGCAGGTTGCCGACCCCTGGTTTAGACCATAGGTTCTCAAAGTGATCCACACGGGCCCCCAAGGGTCCGTGAGGAGCGTCTAGGGATTCCTGTCTGGAAGAAAAAAAAGGGATCCACGGGTTGGATTCATTTAAACTACGCACATAGTCGATAATGATAATAATAAAATAATAAACAAAACCTACATTTTTTTCAACCATCACTAATTTTCTTTCGAAAAAAAGAAATCAGTTGCAAATCATTGAATGTGGAGATTTACGACTTTACCTTACGAATTTGAAGCCAAATAACTGATCAATTGATATCGGAACATCGGGTTAATCCTTCTCATTAACAGCATGTATTCATTTTATACAAAAATTTGATCATGTTTTTATTTGTTTCATTCCACATTCATATGTTTACTTGCATTTCATTTTCAATAAAAAAATTCAATAATGACAAGAATAAAAATTGTATATATTTTTTTATAATTATCCACTATACAAAAAAAAAATGTCGCATTGTGTTCATATTTGTATTAAAAAGTTTAGAAAACTTCACTATTAGGCATCCTGGGGAGGGGATCCAAATAAAATACTGGGCATGGGGTCTACAGGGAAAATAAGTTTGGAAACCTATGGTTTAGACTTTTTATTATGTTATTTTGAGTCATGAAGAAAAAAATTGCACGATTATAGTCCGGTTTATAAATTCACAATGAACTTATTAAAAAAAAAAAACTCAAAATTTCAATACATTCTTTAGAACTCGAAATTAATATTTTCTCACAACTCACAAGAAATAATTGATACATAAAACAAAATCCACTGTGAGGCAGGTTCCCCGAAACTACAGCATACGCCATATGAATCCAATTTAGTCTACTATAGAATTTTGATGCGCTTGCGGTCGCGACATCGTCAAGCATCAAAGCCGAAACCCGACCAAACCGTCCACTAAATAACCGAGGTATTTCAATTAAGGTTCGCGGAGGTTTTTCGGCTCGAGTCTTTGTGTGTGTCACAAACCCCCGCAGAAATTACTTATTACTTCGTATAAAAGTTTACGGGCATCTTGCATGCGAAGTTGGGCTCCGCATCCATTGAAAGCGTCTCCGTATCGACAAGTACATCTATAACATGTGAGGACTGCATTTCCAAAATCGACCGGCGTTTATCAATGCACATTCGCGCATAACCGAATCCGTATATATGTCGGAAACCGTTCAAGATTCAATTCGTTTCGTGCGACGGGAACGCGTCGAATATTTCCATATCGAATCGCGTTTTCTATGCGATGTTCGGACGTAGCCACTTTCGAACCTGGATGCCTCATATAATGTTGTATGCGGGTATGGAAGCGAGTTGGCCTCGAGCATGCCTTGAATAATTTCCAATGTTAGTAATGACTCCAAATATTTGCTATTAACCCGGTCGGCCAGCGTCTTCGGGCCGCTCCTCCCTTAACTCGATTTTCATTAATGTTGTAGAAGGAGACCTAGCCAGAAACTTTGCTTTACGTGTGTGCTCCGCTTCTGGACCAACTTCTCCAGTATGTGGGCCACTACATGGAAAAATGTCGGCTTCTTTGGCGACATCGGACTCGGGAAATTCCGGAGCAATGTTTAGGAGGTGCTTCGAGAATCAATTCTCGAAGCGGACGATTTCGCATGCGAAAAAATTGTAAAGTTGCTCAGTAGTTTATTGGATTGATTACGTGTCTGTTGAATGAGTAATTTAAATTTCATATGTTCGTCGAGAAGTTAGTTTTTCAGCGGTGAATCATGCATGTGCTTCCTGAAAGCCGCCCTATTAATAAATACTTGTTTACGCAAACATAATAAAGCAAAACTGATTCATTAAACTAGAGTTCGTAAATGGATATTTTTTTTCATATAAATAATATTTATCGTGTAAATATCGAAAATACACATTCAACGACTGTAGAAAATATCGATCAGGTTTGTGTACTCATTTTTCGCTATAATAATACCTTTGTGTTAAAATAAACGATATTTGCTTGCAAACAACTTGATTCGAAGCAAATAAACGTTATTAAATACAAATGTAGATTTAGCTAAAGTATCGTATGTATTTCCGGTGATCGCGTCGAAAAATAAGTTCACATGTTCAAATGTTTATGCAAATTTTCAGTAGTGCTCGTGTAAGTTCTATCTTAATACTTTTAAATGAAATCCTGAGTTCAACTTCAGTCTAGAAACGATTTAAACCTGTTCGATACGTGAATGTTTGTGGAACACTCGCCCCGGTCTGCAAACTTCAATCGTTGCTTTCCTCCGTTCTGACCGAACGGTCGTAGATAATTTCCACAACCATGCTATAATATGCATATATTACATAATGATTGTGTGACGATGTTTTGATACCTAAAAGATATACATTACACGTAAAACACGAAACTAACAGTATGTGATCTAATTAGAATTGGAGGGCGCACTCGGGAAGAAACTTCTTAGCAAAATCATAACACAACACTTGAAAGTTATCATCATATGCATCCAATATTAAGAAGTCTTACTAAAGTGAACCGTTTCAAATTAATCATAGCAATCCTTTTAACAACCGACAAACAGCTGCTCTCATTACGCAAAATAAAACCCAAACACTCACATTATCAACACAACGAATCCTTAACCCCAAACAACACGACGGTGAATCACTTCCGAAAAAACAGGTAACCAACAGACTACCAGTCCTTAAAAATCCTGAATCACCCAACGCACCCTCCTTGAGTCACGTGTGAATTAATTGCATGAGTCATACAGGGTTTACGTTCGCGGTGCACGTAACGGGTGCATCAGACCGAGTCGATAAAAGCGCTGATAAATGTATGACAATGGCCGTCCCTTTCGCGCTTTTGGCCTCCGATGTTAAAGCGAGGGTAGGGCGACCCTTATCGGAACAGTCATACTTAATTGGCGGGAGATTGATTATGTTTGTGTGTCATATGTTTGTGTAATATCTGTTCGTAGAGTGCGTTTAGTCTTTGCGTTTTTAATTAGGAATTTTTTGAATCTATATAAATGTGTTGCAAAGGTCTCCTTGAAGCTTTAAAGAGGTGATCATGTTATTTGAAATATTTCATACCAAACATATCTTAGATCCAAGTATTATACTTTTCGTGTTATTATTATTATTATTATTTCGATTTTTAAATTTCGTACTTGCATATTAATAATTCTCAAATGTAAAAATAAGATTTGTATACCGAACTCCTTTAATTTGGATGTTATTATTACGCCATTGAGAGATTTCAAATTTTTCTTAAAAACCGAAATAATAAAAATTATTCGAAAACTATATTATGGACTACAAGGTATATTTGATACAAAATTATCCAAATAATATCACCTCTTCAATGTGACTTTGTGACACTGTGTAATATTTATGAAGGGTGTTTTTTTCAAGCGTAAATATTATATTATATAGTAGTTTGTTGGATAATGTAATTTTTTATGTCATATTTAATAAAAATGGAGAATCTCTCAGAACAATGTTCCGTCGCGACAAAGCTATGAGTGAAACTCGAGAATTTCTTGTATACAGATGAAAATATTTGCATTCATTAATTGATTTAGCTTAGACTTTTATAAATTACATAACAAATATTTTATTAAATTTGTATTCGTGTACATTGCGGAAAAATATTTCCATTAAAAAAATATTATATCGTTATTAATTATCGTGACCCTCGCATTATAACGAGCAAACATATGCACACTAGGGGATAAGTACATTACCCTCCCCCATTCAGCGGACAATTTTATCAAAAAGACAATTTATAAAAACCCAACTTTTCACAATGAACCAATCCAAACACACAACAACATTCACCGATCGATTCCGCGCGCCTCGAAAACTCAGCGAGTTAGTTAATCAGCGAAAGTTAAGCGAGCCCAGAAACGGCCAACAGACGACCACCGTCGAACAGCCCAACACTTCCATCGATTCTTTCGAAGGGCTCGAGCAAACACGCATTTTGCTCAGACGAATTCTGATTTTGTTGCCGTTTTATTGTAACACGAACCGACGAAAACGCCAACCTCCTCTGCGGCGTATAATGCGAGCGCGTGTGCACACAAGCCCAAGACTCGGTTTAATTTACGCCCGTGTGATTTACATGTGAAATTATTATCCACGTACCGAGATTTTCTGCCGTGTTTGTAAATGTAAATGACTCGGCGCACGCTCGACATAACAATTCCGTTCGCGCGACACGGCCGCTCTAGAAGGTTCCGCGGGATGATCTTGAGGTTTTTTGGCGGGTTTTTAATGGGTTTTGTGGGTGGATTGCGATAGAGAATAGTGAATTTGGTTCTAGGTTGTTAATTGTTATTTTAGTTAATTTTTTTTATTGATTTATAAAATAGATATGTTGAGATTAATTTTGAAATAGAATGTCATTCAAATAACCGGCTGGAATACCCTGATCTTTTCGATTTGATTTTCGATGACTTTTTCAAAATCAATTCATGCAATGATGTATTGGATTTCTGTTTTCCGCTCAGGAACTATTTTTTTTTTTGTTTTTTAGCATAGACCTTTTATTTTACAAAACTTTCAAAAAAAATATTGTATGGCGACTTGCAAGATCTAAGCGGCCGACTTCAGAATTTTTGGAAATCACACAAATAGAAAAACGTTAACTAAATTGATGGTTTCTCTTGTCATATGGCATGTAGCAACATCATTTTATTAAAACCACATTTCTTCAAGGTCCATACCGTCCAATTGATTCCACGAATATTTTTAATTCATCCTCGAACGGTGGACTTATTAAGTGAAATATTGAAAGCAAAAATTCCACGAACAGTTCGATGAGCCTTTGTAAAATTTCCGCCATATTTGTAACGTGTTTCTACAATAACAGTACGTTAAACTTTTAAAAGCGATTCATTTTTAAAGGTTTCAGATTACAAATATCAAAAATCGAGTTGAAATACTAAAAAAATGGTGATAAATTTAAGTCCGGCGTTAGCGATGGGCCACCTATATAATATTCGATCTGGATCTGAAAGTTTTTTGACCCCAAATTATTTAAAAGTAAAATTACCGGCAATTTTTAGTCTGATCACCCTCATAGTTGATTCTGTTATGAGTCAGTATAATTATGTTACGTATTCGTAGATTATTGGACGCGTTTTATGTTAGAATATCGTAAAATCTGTTATTTAAAAAATAATAATTATTATTTTTATCAATCTGGATAATCAAGGCTCGGATAGTAGAAGTTCTACTGTATTTATTTTTATTATTGGTTTTTTCCACTTTTTTGATTTTTCATCCCTAATCACATTGGAATCCCGGTATTTTTGTATTACGTTATTACATTGCATAAATCATTCCTAGAACTAATGTAATGCAAGGATTTCGGGATCAAATTTTCATCCGGGATTGCATTTCCGAATCGAGAGCAGTACGCGGATTGTCTTTGTATAATAATTCGCATAAGAAATTTTTTTTTTTCTCTTTTTTCATATAATATAGTTTTATTTGTAAAAATGTGAATTTTATCCGTGAAAATTTGAACATTTGAATTTGATCAATTACTCGGTTAGTTTTTACTCGAACTCAAAGCGCGTACTATTAATTTAATTTATCTAAATATATGTTTCAAATGCACACAATCAATTATGTAAACATCGCACCATTTAAAATTTTTACTCAAACATACAAATGGCAATGATAGCCGTGATTCAAATTGCGCAAAATAACAAAAGCTAAACAATTAAGCGAAAAAGTAGGTTAATCGAAAACGTCTTTTTTGAACATTCAACGTTTTAAATTTATAGAAGCATTGTGCTCAACAACCGCTCTATAAACTCCCGGACTGCTCGGAGCAAACTTTCGGCAACTTTTCATTAACATCTGTGAGCATTTTTAACTCCTCCAGTTCCACGTTTTACTGAAAAAAAAACCCACAAATTGCTTAATATCTATTAAATTCATACAATCGAATCCGAACGGCAATATCCGGATCTCCGAAGGCGTTTAACCACGTCGTGAACGATTCAGCATGTCATTACCAAATTTTAGAACCGTCGCATGCACTAAGTATTATACATTACAATTGCTCGCAGACATTTCCGTTTCGTGCACATATCGTTCGTTGAATGCATTTGTTGCGTTCATGCACGTAATGCGATCGGCTCAGACCGGCAAATTTCCATTCAATATGTATCGCGTTTCGACAAATCAATCCTCAGCCGATGCATTGTATCGTAGCCAGATTTATAGTTCCGATGCATCGGCGTTGATTATTTATATGATTGTCGAGTTTGATTGAAAATTTTGCTGTATTGTCGAGTTGATTAGGATTCGGATGTGTCTAGAGTTTCCGTTGAGAGTTTGCAATTTATATAATATTTTCTTTGACATTGGAGATTAATGGATGTGCACTTTATGATTTTGACTCTTAAAACTTGAGACCGTAAAGTGCATCGAATATTTATTTCGAGTTGCTCATAAAGGGTCTTAAAATTCAAAGGAGGGAGAAATAAATTATAATACGCGTACTCCCCTCTTGCTATTCTACGTCGAGGAAGAAATAAAATTTCAGTTATTATCGAGGTTGTGAATCGTGCAAAAAAATACAACTTTTACATAAAAATCCAGCTCTTCATTTAATAATATCAATGATTTTACTTTTTCAAAATTATAAACGACGAGCGTATCCGAAAAGGCTTCGCCTTTTCGAACACGCTCTGCTCGGCCTCGCTTCGCTCGGCCTCGC
>JAOXNN020000032.1:740944-754267 GCA_028571205.2 Hydropsyche betteni | reverse complement strand
AAAAAATTATACTATTTATTCTGATAAAAAAAGAATGCCTTTAAATGGGCTAGAGACAATCACATTACAAGATATTCATTATTTTAATTACGAATATGCGCAGGATACATCATATATAGAGTATGTTCCAACTTCAAAATTTGAATCTCTAAACGTGCAACAAAATGCGTTAAGCATAGCTTTTACAGCAAAGAAGAATGTACTATCACCTGATAATACGATTATTATCCCACCTTTCCCATCTAATTTCCCATTCTTAAATATGAAAGGAGAAATCTTGTGGAATCCCATTATGAGATTTGATGGTAAATCGAAATTGAACCCAAATATTGGAATTAAAATAAAAGGTCCAAGATTGCCAAAAATTATAGCTGTAAATTCTAAAATATATATAGATTCAGTAGATCGATCTAGTGCGTTTGATTTTAATCTGGATTTTTCAATTGTCTATTGGCAAAATTTTGGAAAACAAAATCGTATCGGAGGTTTATTTTAACCCTCTATAACGTTATGATAGATTCCACATTGTAAAAGATTAAAGTTTTTCAATTATAATTTTTTTTTAATATTTTCACGTATTAACTGCTTTTTTCGAATGAATTTGAACAATATAGGACGTTATAAGGAAGTTTACTATAATATAAACTCTATATTTTTAAATCCATCAAAATTAAATCTATATCATAACAAATATATCTATATTAATACAATTTTTTTAAATAATTTCATCATCATTAAAAACGAAAATTGTTATATAATATTATATCGAAATATATTTTCGATATACGTTGATTAATGAGCGGAGCTGATGAAGCGAAAACGCGACATTACTTTCACATCAAACTATTATAACACTTGTGTAACGAATTGTCCTGTCTCTCTATGGGGAAAAAACTTTCATTTTCCTCGATCGGAATGAGTATAAGAACGTTTTCGGTGTTCTTGATTCATTAAGAAATACGTAGCTAAAGATATGATAAAATGAGTCCCAGATGCAAAAGTTCTAAGAAAATGTGACGAAAAGTTTATTCGAAGTGATTTTTTTGTTCTCGTTTTCGGTGTCGTTATTCATATTAATATTTTCGTCACGGAATTAAGTTTTTTTTTTTAATGGAATGATCTTTATTAAAATTTGTAATTAAGTTCGAAAAATTAATGAATTACGAGTCAAATTTTTTTGAACGGTTCTTATATAATATTTATATTTAGTATCCTAAAAAATAAACTCACATTGAACATATTAAATAATATTTTTGTCGTTATTGATTTTTATAAAATGGTTTATTGAATGATAATTTAATATTTTAGTGTGAAAAATGAGAATTTCCTGTCGACCTTTAACGAATTTAATTTTTACGTCGTACATAAAATTTTATTCACATGAATTTATATCATTTTAGAGAAATTTGTGGAATATTATCGCACATTTAAAGAAATTTTCAGCTTATGCAATATATCATACAATATGAACCGAGATGAATACTACTGATTCAATATTTAATAATTCATCTAAATGTTCTTGTGTTTTATTTTATTTATAGCACATTCATACAAGTTACGAACACTTTGAAGTTGTGCTACCCATTTATCACATACAATTTTGATGTTCCATATTATAATTCCCTGGAATTTCGCTAATGTCGAAACTTAACCAATTTGTGAATGACGTCAATGTGTTCGAAAATTTGACAAATCTTCAAGTATTCATCACTCAAATTCTCCGTGTTTTATTATATTTCTATACAATACACGAGTTTATTCACAAATTCATTCATCATGAGATAATCTACGTCATCGTTGTCTATATCGGCCGATACCGAAATTGACAAATCACTCCTGGGAACCGATAATAATCCTCAGGCTATTTATCCGATTTTTATTTTCAGAAGAGCCTAAATTAATATTTCACGAGTCTCTCTCGTGCCCGTTCTTTCTTGCTGCCTGTCTATTGTGCTGAAGAGAAAATTATAAAAATCGCGAGTGATTTAATTTCAGATACAACCGACGAATTTCACGTCTTTACAAAACCTGCGGGGCTTAGCATTTCATGCGTGATCAGTTATTTCGTTTTAATGTTCGACGTAATTTTTCTTCGTCGACATGTACGAAATGTATTCCATCGATTTTTTATTCGGCCATATTAAACGTTCGACGAAAAATTTATTGAGAAACTTTTCCAATCTAGGCTTGATGGGTCTTTTCATATTTTAAAAGTTTCAACGTGAACCGCTTTTTCTGGCTTTCACCTCTCACGGTTAAATTCTCACTTTATCCACCGCTGTCTGACGTTTCAGCTATTTTTTTCCATCGAGTCGATAACGATTAATTTGCTGAAAATGTCGTGTATATATGTAAACGCGTTCCATTTCGGAAAATGCTTGAAAATTTTAATATTGTTCCGGCAACTTTTTGACCTTGTCCCACTTGAACAAAAACGAAAATCACACAATATCCGAATACTCCAATCACACATTCGATGAACCGATACAACATATGAAATTTGATTCATGTAAACTCAAATCAGAAAAAATTCCAAAGGAAAACTTACAACGACAAAAAAAAACCAGTCGATACTTCAATGCGGTCTAATACTCTCGACCGCGAGGTGAAACTTATATTATATTATATATTCCCTGCTTGTTCAATTTTTTCGCTCACATAGTAGAAACGAATCGGTTAGGAATTGAACGAAACTTATATACGAATCGTTTAACAGCTACTCTGTATAATTCGATTCGAAACTCGAATCGGAAAGTAATAGTTTCGTATGCGGTCCCGTAACGGGGTGCATATTCGCGTTCGCACGCGATATCATGTCGTATTCATACAAATGTTTCTATTGAATGCCGGGTCAAGATATCGACTTTCGTATTCCCTATAAGTGGGTTTGAATCTATGTGAGATTTTCCGTTTATTTATATTTATTTTTATCGTGAGTGTGAAGTACGTGTTTCCGTCGGATGTGCGTAAGTAATGTGTTTTGTTCAGTGCCGATTGCACACTTCATTTGATGCTGATTTATATAAGTTTTTTTTAATATTATTTTTATAAATAGATTTGCTTTGTGAGCTTTGAAACTTCGAAAGTTTTTATTCGACGATTATTTCTTTTGAAAATGGTTCAATATAATTTTACATAAAATTTTCAATTCATTCCTAATGTTAACTAAAAATTTCATGGCCTTTATTCTGAATTTATTCAATATGACAAGTTATTAATTTATATTGTTAACATTATTTGCATTAAACATAATGTTACAATTATTTTCAAATACGTTTGGAATGCTTTTAAAATAAGTGTTTTGAAACGTTTCGAACTATCGAATATGAAATCTCGACATATTAATTTCGCTAATACTGTACGATTTTCAAAATCGCTCATTTTAAGTTGGATCATATGGGCCTATTTATATTTCTCGAATGTTATTTTTTTATATTTGAAATTTCACCAACAGTACAACGGAATATTACTGAGGTCATTTATAAGCAATCAAACTAATTTGCTACCACGAAAAAAGGAATAAAAGCACACCCGCCAAAATTGCTGCTCACACTTAAATATTTTGTCTACACATACAAATGTGAAACATTTAAATATAATATGTAATAACATCGACTAATAAATACACGCCTATAATATACTAGAAGAAAACTGCTCTCATATTACCTTTACGGATTTATATTTATTCTCTTTGCGTCGATCCATTAAGCTTACCTATTATAATACATAAACATAGTTTTTTTTATGGGAATAATATATGAACCATTTCCAAATAATTAGTTTTTAATCAAAATACAGATAGATTTCGACTTACAACTGTTTTCATTTAAGACTGAAAAAAGTATGAATATTTTTTAATTAATTATTTTTCAAAAATTACTTACAAAATCATGAACTATCATTACCTACGGTCGATGCATTTTGAAAAAATACTGAATAGCTCAAATTATTGTCTCTCAGGTTTTTTTTTTCGTTCTTTTCAAGATATATCATATTTATTGGAAAATAAATTTGGTAAAATATTTTCTATATTATTATTATGTTAACGTGACAGGATACGGATTAAAAATGAAAATTTGATGTAATATTGACTAATTTATTTTACGACCGATTTAATTTACGACTGAGGTTCTCAAACTAATCTCAGTTGTAAGTTGAGAACAACATGTATATACATTTTTTAATAATAATAATTGTTATAGAATTATGACAATCGACGATTTAAACGAATTTCATTCGAATCTACGACGTCGTATTTCTCGCATAAGTCTCGAAAAAAATTCATCACACTCGAGCCCACACTAAAGAACGCATTACAACAATGACCAATTCAATATCCAAAACCATATAAATAACTCCACGTATCGATTTTCGAACATGCGAGACTCGAACGCGTCGATTTCGCAACCGGCGACAATTTCGCAAAGAGCCTCGCCGCCAAACAGAAAATCCGAAGCGACCCAACGTCATATTTTCCTAAAGTGCAAAAGGAAAAAAAAAAAACACAATAATAATAATTTAACAATATACGCGGAGTGTGCGACCATAAATAGTAATTTCGCAGTCGGCGCTTTTAGCGGGAACATTCTCGCGAGTGCGGGCGCCTCGGCCCAAATTAATGGTTTCAAAACTCGCATTTTATTACGCTTATCTCGAAACAAAAACTGCGTATACGCGCACACGTACATATTCGGGTACTTGCGTAACTAAAACGCCGTTTCCCAAACTTTTCAGAGAGGTTCTCTTTGGATTTTTGGAGAAAACGCTGGAAGAACGATTGAAATCGACAGGGGAATGTGTATCCTTCAAATATATATATTTTTTTTTATTATTTTAGTAAATAAGCTTTTCTAATAAAAAAAAACCTTCAAAGATTTCCAACACTGAAAACCATCTTTTTCGGAACTAGCCAGTTCAAGTTAATGATATTTAAAAAAAATTCATATAAAATCTAAAATATATTTTCGATAAAATATGAAAGTGAATTATTGTTTTATATATTCGCGTTTTTAGAGTTCGAATCTATGCAAAAGTCGGGGAGTTCTTAAAGAAACATTTGTTATATCTTGGAGAAAATATTGAAATAGAGTTATTTCTTTATGGACACGGATAACTCGGATTGTAATGTAAAGAAAAGTCAATAGTAGTGATATCTGGAATATGTATTATTCATGTCCGCTTTTGGTGCTTTGGTCATAACAAAATGGAAAATCTCGTTCGAAAGTTCGATACATAATGTATCTTTAATAATAATTTCAGTTCACAGTTAAGCTTTGATAATTTCGATATTGAGTTTTTCGTGGACTACTTTCTCTTCATAGCACGCGATATGGGAAATATAATACTTAAATTTCCGATTGTTTCGGAAAGACCTTATCTAACAATGGACATTTTATTATATTATGCTAGCCATATATAATAGCGATGAATGTTTATCTATAGATAAAATCATACATAAATTTGAGTATTTAACGTTTTCGAAGAACAAATATTTTTTTTAGTACAAATTCATATAAATAGATGGCAGTCTAACAATTTCGAAATTACCATATTATACATTTTCCTTGCAAACTTTTCCTTCAACAAAGTTTCACATTTTGATTAAGTTTCAAAATTGAACTTACATTTCTATTATATTCAGCGAACATTTTCAACACTCCATTGTTGAAAAAATACCGAAGCTGGCACAAAAACGATAGAAAACGGCGGCGAAAAAAGCCCCGTACAAATGAAAAAAAATCGAGATTATATCTGACCTTTCGAGCCTCGGACGCGTTTCTGACAGACCGCCAATATCGCACAGTTCGGAAACCACTGGCAAAACGAAACAACAAAAACAACAGCAACGTATCAAGGGCCAACAGTGGTTCGCAACAAACGAGATTCGGCAATCAGCGCCGTCTGAAAGGAGAGGCGAGAAAAAAAAGTCGACAGTGAGCGAACGCTTTCGAACTTTGCCACGATTTTCTCACTTTTTTCATTATTATTTTCCTCCAAGTTCGGTTTTTTCAGGCCCCAATACCGACCTCCGCCGCTGCCATACACCCGTGTCGGAAAAGTGGCGGGATTTTTTCGTTCGATTCATTATTAGATGTTCCCGTTTTTGTTCTTGGCGTCGTTGAATTAGACGATGTTGCTACAGATATTAGAAAAGTCTCGTTTGATCTTTCCGATTCCGCGTGTTTCGTTGTTTTGTGAGCGTTGGCTAGAAGTGGGTCGTGTGAGTGATTGTTTTTTTTTTTTTTTAATTTTTTTCAATTTGTTTCGTACGCATGTGACGCGTTGTTTTAATTCGCGTTAATTTTAGCAGTTCCGTGAAATGAATATTGTGTGTGTGAAAGGATTTTAATTTCTATGGAACCATTTTAAAAAACGTTCAAATCACGATGAATCATTGAGTTTGATGAAACATGAAAAATTTTCATTTTATTAAATATTTTGGATTCTTAAGCATTGTTGTAATACAAAACTATGCTGAATTGAAAAGCTAAAAAACCCAATATAAATTGAAACAAAAGGTTTTAAAATAATTTTTTTGCCATAAAACGCTTTTGATCATTTAAAATTGTCACAAATTTTATTAAAATTTTCATGTATGATACATTTTTGATTACTTGGAAACGAGACGTTTATCGTATGCCGTACTAATCGTGTGAAACATCTGTTTGTTACACGTCAAGCTATGATTTATGTAAAAAAAAAACTACAAAAAAAACCTTCTAAAACACAGCCGACATTATAGTTTCCACATACGAGGTGTCCATAAAATCAAAGCTGACAACTTTTATCAAGTATCAACCGTGAGATCTTTATAAATCATTATGCAATATAACTTTTTCATATGCCATGATTGCGATTAAACAGTCGATGAATTTTTCTTTTTCACCAAATAATTTCACATCAAATTTTTTTTTTTATGAAAAAATAAAGCGCAATCGCTCAGGTAAGCTTACTTCTTTTGATTCTACCCCTACTTCCGACATTATATAATACACTATACACTGAAAGTAGAAAAGTTCCGTCGTTATCCAACGTGTAGGGTCTACACAACGATAAAAAGTGTGCGAACATAATCTAATACGGTACGATTTTTGCGAACCCCGTTTGGGTTATTTGCGCGGGGACAAGTTAAATGAACGAAAGACAAAGTTGAGGGCAAAAAGTGACTTTTTAAGGGAGACAGCACTCTCGCTGGAATTCTTCCTCGTCGTGGTTCTGGTTCATTTGTGGCACTTTTCTCTAAACACACGTTCGATCGCGGCCAGGGTTGTTTCCGTATATAAAAAGTAAATATGGGGACGTTTATTGGTTTATTCGCGGATGTATAGTATTTTAAAAGCGTTTGATGTATTTTTTTTGTCGTTATCTTCGTTTAAGTCCATTGTCGATTCGGTCCATATAATATAAAAGCTTCAGTTATTGATATGTATTATATATTGAATTTAACTTTAAAAAAATTCTTATACCTTATATAAATTCAAACATTTAACAGTTCCGATAACAAAATCAATATTGAAAAATCATCCGAAATCGGTCGGAATCTCGGAAAATACAGGCGAGAGGACATCCTGTATACGAGATTAAGGGCGTAACGATTCGGGAACGGGGACTGGAACGGTGAAGTAGAAATGTTCTCCATAGAAGTTTATCGGTTGTTCTCTATCTTGTTCGAAAAGTCGAAATGCGATTTTCCGAAGGAATCGCCCCATAAACGACGCCTTAATTTTGGAATGGAGACGAGTCGCCCTCGTTAACCGCGGCAACCTCGTTAAGCACGTTTAAATATTTTGTTTTCGTAATATTTTTTTCGGATGAATATGAAAATTTAAAAATACATCCGTCATAAAAAAAAAACGAAGCCTATATTCAAAAATGGAAGCGTCAACTACTTTTTTGTTTGTGATATTTTTGCCGTTCGTTATCTGAAATATAAAAAGTGTATACGCATATGTTGGATTGATAGCATTTATCGAAGAAATTATCGAAAATGTTCGGCGTGATATATACAATGAATCGAGCAAAGCGGAGCTCATCAATCAGTCAATATGCAAATTCAATTCAAATGATCTGAACACACTATTATGCGCGAAATCCGCTCGTTCATCGTAAAAGTAAATATAAATCTCGTCGTGAGCGGTTTTTTCGAACTCAGGATATAAACGAATCTAATCAAATATTTGTTTTCGAGCTTCGTTTAACGCACAAATATCGAACATGCGATAATTATGTATGTACATTCGTGAGCCGATATTAATAATACATACGCACATCAAATATATTATCAAGACGAATCGTTTAAATGATATTAGCGAAACTTCCTCGCTCAAAGCATATGTTCGGCACGTATATTACATACGAATGAATTATTTATTAAGGAAAATGGTATGCGATTCGCGTGCTCTCGATTTGCTAATTGTATTAAAACACACACATTCTCAAATATTCGCCCAGATGTGTGTATTATATAAAGTATGCGACGTCTCATTATCATCATTGCCGACTTCATTATCCATAATAATATACGCGGAATAAACGGAAGAGTCATTCGGTTCGCACGCGTACAGATGATTCACGAGCTTAACTCAAACTCGTGTATATAAATACTGTTCGTGTGAATACGCTTTTTTTTTTGTTCGTGAAAATTCTTTTTTTGTGTATTTTTTTCAACCGTTTTCTCTGTCAGTTGGAAGCCTTTCATTTGCATGAAAGTCATATTTTCGTCTGGGGAAAATTTCAGACGACTTAAGCGAAAGTCGCGACGACCCCGCAATAAAATGCGTTGTGTTCTATATTATTATTATGCTGCTTATAGAGTTCTCCGAGAGTTAAAATTTGAATAATTTCAACTGTGATTAATTAAATTCGAGTATAATTTCTTGTTTTTTTATCACTTTTTTTAATATTCGACCGCACCGCTTTTTTCACCGAATTTAATACACAATTTTTATTCGTCATCATCAAAACGTCAACATATTTGCGACTACGCAAACCGATCACGAAATCGACAACCAGACCACGAAAAATCTACACCAAAAACTATAATACATAAACAACGCTTCATTTCATCCAATTGAAAATACACAACATACATATGATATACAGTAGAACCTCTATTATCCGGATTGATATTTTTTGTTTTTTTTAATAGATTTCGCGATTTTTTTTTTACCTAAAACGTGTTAAAAAATTTACAATTAAATAACATTATATTGACACATGATAAATTCAACTATGAGAGTGATCAAAGTAAAAAATATTTGGAATTTTATTTTTTTTGAATTTTGTTATTAAAAATTAATTATTATCTTGAGAATCGATGAATACATTACCATGACGATTTTATGTTAAGTTTAAAAACTTAACTAAAAATAATAAAAATAAATAGACTGTAAATATGTTTGAAAAATATTTAAGGGTATTGCGCATAATTATGCATACCAATTTTTTTTATAAATAACTTAATTTAATTTCTAATAATAAATTCATTATTTGAGTGATTCGGCAGAAAATAAGGCCTAGCGACATTTGTCACTTTCGGAGATATTAAGAAAAACAGTTTTCAAAAAACGATTTACATGCATTTAGATGCAAATATAACTAAGAGTAAGCAAACATAGTACTCTTATCTTTCAAGAGAATGTGGAATTATTTATAAATTTTTTTAGCAAATAAAAGTAACTCAATTTTGTAACTTTGGCGCTTGGATTTATTTTCTGCTGAACCCCTCATTTATTATTTTTTCGATTATACATTTTTTTTCTATCCGGGTCATCTCGATCCCGTTCATTCCTGACAATCGAGGTTCCGCTGCGTTCGAAACTGCGCAAAAACATCCACAGTCACCTTCTTAAACATTTGCCGAAACTCGACGCCGCCGCACATCCGATGCTTTGAAAACCCGTCCTAACCGCCACAATAATCGGCCATTGTGCTCGGCGACTACAAAGCGCCCGGTTCGCGGATCAGATCGAAATCCCCGTACGAAATGTCCTAATCAGCGAAAGATTAAGGACTCCGTACCTAAGTGGGCGAAGGCTTCGAAAGAGACGGGACGGCCGTCGAGCTGGCGAACGGCTCGATGAAATTACGCGAATTAATTGGCCATAAACGGTCCGTCGTCGGGATCGTACGTTTACGTGGTGCTATGTATCGAACGTGTGTTATGTACGTTGTGTATTAATTCGAGGAGCGTACGTGAAAGGATCTGCCTTAACCGTGTCGGTTGTATAGTGTGCCTATGAAGTCCGTGTGTGTTATTTTAATTGATGATTATTGTGAGATTAGTGAGTGGTCCGTTGAATAACCGCACATCGTGTGTAGTTTGGAATAAAACGTGAAATTGATTGGATTGTAATAAGGTTCAAATGATTGGTATTGGTTGCTATGAACTACAATTAGTCATATATACAAGAAGAAAATGAATATTATAATTTTTTATTGAAAAATGTTTGGAAAAAAATTGGCAATCTACAGAAAATGAATTATTTCTTGAATAGTGTTTAACTGTATAAAAATTTCGAGATCGCAATGTCCTCGGTTATAGAAAAATAATTGAAAAAACTGGCATTATGCAATGCTTATTTTTTTAAACCATCTAAATTTCAGATATTTGTTTAGAATTAAAAAAAGACTCGAGGAATTATAACGAAACAATCGTCTGTTAAATGGGTAGAATGTAGGTCAGATTACCCATCCGCTCGCTAATCGCGCCTAAATTGCTTAACTTCAATGATCAATGGGAATTTTGTTCGCGTAAGCCGTAAAATAATTATTTTCATTGCTATCGAAAATTATTTTAAAAAGCAACTAAGAAGTCACATTTGAATGAAAATTTCTCCAGTTTTTTTCATTCAATAAATTTTTATTAAAACATTTAAAATTTTGTTCGTTTACTATTAAAAGAATTATTCATTCGATTTACTTTTCCATATTTCTTCGAATCCTATTCCGTTAAAAAAAGTTTCATTAATAAGTCTTATCAAGCATCCGATCTATTGTGATTTCGATTTGTTCGCTTAGATCTAAACGTTCTTAATATTTGTACTACATAATACATAAAATAATATTTCGAATCAATTGAAAAAATACAAATTCCATCTCATTTTTCTCGATATATTAATTTAGTAGTAAGCTTGTACATGTCCAAAATTAAATAGGACAGAACTGCCCCGTCCCGGTTCGGCCGACGGAGATGGTGTGTTAATTAATTGGCAGTCCAGTAGCTTGATTAACAAGAATCGCTTTTTTACCGTATATATACATAGAATATAAACAGCTTTCAATAATTTCAATTGATTCTAATTGAAATCGGCATTTTTTCAGCGGATCAATTGAAGTCATCGCAGCGGAAATTCATAAAAGGATTCTCTTGGAAGTTAAAACTATTCGGTATTATCGAATGTCCGAATTATCGGTAAATGAATTTTGTCACATTAATTATTTGTTTTGACTGTAAACAACGATGGCCGTAATGAAAAGCTATATAAATAATCCGCAACGGTTGCTAATTAATCTGGCTTTTGTGTATGCGATCAATTTGTCGCGAACACGATTCGTGAAATTTATATTGCTGTTGAATTCGACGGATTCCGTCAGAATTCAGGGATGGTCAACTGAAATCGCTCGGTGAGCCAAATAAAATAATGTATATTTTTGAAGGGCCACACATGAATATTTTAAAACTAATAATATAACAGTTTTTATATTAAAAATAAAAAAACAGCTAACAATTAAGATTTTTTTATTATATTTAGAATTATACCTCGAAAAAGCCATTTGTATCCTTCAATTGGGCTACAAATGGCACGCGGGTCTTAGTTTATCTATGATTCCGTTGATGTTCAGTTATTTTTTTTAATGTTATATAATATTTCAAATATTTTAAGATATTATATTTTCATAAATTAAATGGTACATTTAAAGATTTTTTTGTAAATTTAAAATTTAATTTAAAATTTAAATTTATTATTATTTTAACTATCTAAATTATTTGATTTTTAAGGGTATTGCACAACTAGAAAAATTTATTTAAAATCGATACAAATAAACGTACGATGATTTGAAATCCATCTCTTTAATGGTTAGTGATGTTAACAAAAAACCATCGATCATTCATAAATATTAAAAAAAATCGACTTTTTCACTGAAAATTAAAAAATATTAATACTTTTGAATTAAAAAAAAAAAACACAAAATCGCCCAAAAAATATTTTACAACTCGCACAAAAATCAATTCAAATTTCAACCAATTTCCATCGGCTCGAACACGGCCGTCATTTCAACGAATTTCCTCGTTACTGAAACCATTCCGCAGCTCCATACAAAAACACCATTCATTACGACACATCCAAAATATATATACAAACTGCACACGAACCCGACCCGGAACTCTGACATTCGATCGCGAAATGCACTCGCCGATCCCTTTTTTCACCACCGTCGCAAAGTTGCCGAAAGCTCCCCTACACACACACACACACTCCCTCCGGATAATTGACCCGAAAGTTCGGGCTTTCCTGCACCGGCAACTGCAACTGCAAACTCGGATGTAAAACTTGCTCCAGCGCCGTGGACGAATCCCGTCCAGCTGTGGAAGGATCCTGGCTTTTCCCGGGAAGGGTCGCGGTTTCGGCGCAGAGGGACGCTCCTTGCCAGTGTCTGCTTTAAATGGATGGCTGTTGACGTTCGTTATTATATCCGGGGTGGGTTTGTGGCTGCTTTGTGTGTGCCGATGGCTTTTGATGGGTTCGACGTAATGGGGGCGGTTTTCGTTTGTTTTATTCGGACGGTGCGGTTTTCGGGTTGGTGATGCGGTTCAATTAGTTAAATTGGGGGGTTTTTTAAAGATTTTTTTTAATGAAATGTGATTATTGATCGAATCCCCTATCCCCTATATATAATAGCGGATATCTGTCTTTCTGTCTGTCTGTGTGTCTGTCTGTGTGTCACAATGACGATCGTCGATCGTTTTCGATTTAAAAAATCGAAAGTCGCCTCAGACCGGGGGATTTAAACCCGGGTCCATCTCAACGTTAAACGAGCTCTCTCACCACTAGGCTACTCAGCCCTTTGCGATTCTTGCTTTTTTTTTAAACATGTATTAAATTAATTAATTTTAATTAATTTTGAGCTACCAACTCTTTCCGATAGATCTGATTAATATTTAATTTTAAAAAAGCGCGATAAATGCCATACATCGATTATTAAAAATATATTTGAATCCTCTATACATGTGTATATAATCACTGATTACAGATGCAACAACAAACGAACTGGTTTTATTTATTAATATTAAATATATTCAAATCGAGTACGGGCATCGGG
>JAOXNN020000032.1:729833-740844 GCA_028571205.2 Hydropsyche betteni | reverse complement strand
TTTATTAATATTAAATATATTCAAATCGAGTACGGGCATCGGGTAGCCTATATGTCACAAACAAATAACAAATGACTTCTTTGATTTTATTAATTAAATATTAAATATTCAAATCGGTTTTTCATATTTTATCGTTTTCCGTTTCTTAACAAATCCATACCCGATGTTATTAACATCGGGCCTATATACTTGTATATATATAATCACGGATTTTTGTGTATGTGTTCGTCCGTTCGAATGACGCTCGCGACTTTTTCGCGAATATGGTCTTTATATACGTATACAGTTAATGTCTTTAATATGATGCTTATTACTTACTGCTTCTGGCTTTGCCTATATGTCGTAATTGTGACGATAATAAATCAATTGGTTTTATTAATTAAATATTAAATGTGATCAAATCGAGTACGGACATCGGATAGCAGATGTTACTACTGGCCTTGCCATTCCAATTTAGCCTGTATACCCATTAAAATAACGGCTATACTCACTATTTACATCATTCTCGAGCTCAAAAATCGCAACCTCCAAATTTAGTCTTTATGGTCATTATATTATATAAACTTTTTAATTTTAATTTTATTATAATAGTATGATCATAAATTCACAGCCGATGTTATCAACATCGGGCCTATATAATATTAAGTAATAATTATTCAAATATAGAGTTATCAAATCAAATAAGGGAGACTTGTCTAGTTTCGTGATACTGAGCGCTTGTTTAATCCTTATCTTAAAATAATTAAAATAAATCTTACAATCATAAAGCATCAATACCTTCTTTTTTATCGCACCATTATTTAAATGTTGTAATTAATCACTAATTTTGTGTGACATCCCCTCAAATTATCGGATCTGAGCCGTTTAATTCCGCGATAGAGATCATGTAATTCCGTAAAAGTATACTCAATTTTTAGAAATGCTTCGTATTATTATTTTTTTGATAATAAAAATATTAGCATTGAAATGTTATAGAAGATTTACCACTAACAATATTTTTTCAAAATAACTGGCAAATAAAAACTTTCTAATGAAATATATAAAAATATAAAACTTTCAAATAAAATAACTTTAAATTTTTTTTTTTCATCTACATCATATGTGTACTCCGCATTGCAAATTAGATGTGTCATGGAATAAGACCAGTTTCCCCTATCTATCAACAAATTTATAAAGAATGTAAATATTTACGCTTATGTGTATTATTTTTTTTAATATTATTCAAAATACACAATTATGAATATTGTAATATAAAAAGCATGCGAAAACTCTTATCATTTCTGTTTCATAATACTATACTGGTGGTTCAAATGTCTAGGGAAAGAAGAAAGGTGATAGGTCATGTTATTTGGATCATTTCAAACTCAACATACCTCAGTCCTAAGTATCATAGTTTTTGAGTAGTTATTATTATTATTATTTTTAGAAAAAATCCAAAATCTTGCACTTGCACACTAATAATCCCCAAATATAATAAAAGATAATATGGCAGACAAATCTCATTTTCTATGTTTTTGTTGTGTATTTAACCTTTAAATAGGATCTAAAAAATCTATATCAGCAAAATATTAGAAACACATGAATAGTTATCAAGAAATAATTGAAATAAAAGGAGACTAAATTTTTTTTTAATTTTTTGTTAGAAAAAAAAGAAGTCCAAAATTTTCAAATATTTTTAAAAGGTCTGTATTTACAACCCTTTCGGTTAATATATAAAATATAAAAATATCCAACCGATTCTCAAAACTAAAACTTAAAGACAAAATTTTTGCACTCTCCACGGATATATCCTATCATCTCTCTAAGACTTTCCTTAGACCTTTAAACCTTCATACCGCTCTGTATATACGTTAAAATCTAATAAACTTTCATAAACTCGATCAACTATTATTTCGCGCACGTATTTGAAACTATACACAACAGTTGCATCCAAATTCGTTTAAAACCGCAGCGAAACCTCAACCTAAGGAAGACCATTAGAAACAAAACCATCCATCCTTTTACTTTTACACCCCCCAGGCAGTGTAGTACACGACTCAAGGGCCACATATTTCATTTTGAATCATCCGAGCCAGCGAGACAACGCCCTACCCCGTCCATGAGCAAAAGTGAGCTCATAAAGGGATGAAAGGGTTTTATTGCGGGGTTGACTTTGCCACCCCAACACCACCCACTGCACTGTTCACACTGCCGTCGTTTTGCTACCCTCGAGCTTCCCACACTCCCCTTTTCGGTACTAGTCTGGCGGAGAAGTGCAGTATCGAAACGTGACTCGATTGCGCTTAAATGCGGCTCCCAAAACTAAGTTGCACTGTCGAGATTTATCTTTTATTTTCGTCGAAATTAATTGATATTTTTAACTTAATTTTCGCGGAATTGTAATGAAAGGTACGACGGTGGAATTTCGACTGCACGAAATAGTTCCGTCTTAGGAATTGTGCGGGCATTCGAAATGATGTAGTAGAATATTTCACATTTTATTAGTTTCATGTAGAAGTCGTAAATATGAACGAATTCGCATTTGAGAGTGCACGTTTTCGTTGTATGCAAATGTATGTATGTGCTATATGATCTCTGTATATGTATGGTATATTGACCACTATTCGGCTATAGGAAAATGGCCTATAATTCTAGGTCAGAGGTTTTCAAATTTTCTTTAGTGGCGACCTATATCTATTTACAGAAAAAAGGCTTAGAGACCCCGCTCTATACAGTAGTGAAATTCAATAGGTTCACATTTGCTTCCAATCCAATTTTCAATATATAAATTATTATTATTTCAATTTTTTTCTTATTCATGAGAATTTAACCCTCTTACGCTTTACTGATTTTTCATAATATTATAGTAGACATCTGAAAAGATTCAAACTGATTTCGTAGACTCGTAAAAAATCTTAATATAAATTATATATATAATATTTATCTATAAAAATAATTATTTATTTAGAAAAATTAGTAAGTATTATATATCGCAAAAAAAATCGTATAAGAATTAAGGGAGTTTTCCTTAAGCTGCATTCATTCGTCACACAAAAGTACTCGTTGACAAAAAACCATTATATGGCATTTTATAATACTCTGCGTAGCCACCATTATGACTTTGTATATATGGAAAATATTCTTTTAGAAAATTTTTCGATATTTCACTTGCGAAACAACATGACACTCAATTCAAATATGGTATCTACTTGGCCTAGAAAGAACCGCCAATGGGCAAATACTTAACTGGGTCGTGGGCTTTGACATTTTAAAGTATTGCCGAGTGAAACTAGTGGCTGTGTATTTTGTATTTTTTTTTTTTTTTGCGAGATATACATCCATAAAAGTCGATTTTCTTTTAAAACCGAAAGAAGAAACTAACCGGAGCACTGCATAGTTTGCTTCAACGAATTGCGAACTCGAGTTCAGATACCGCTTTTTTTATTTACCTGAAAGCGCACAATCATTTTTTTTTTCGGAATGTGTAGGGAAATTTTGCTTTTAAATTCCGAAATGTTGGAAAAATTCCGATTTGCATTGAGATGAACAACAAAGCGTACAATATCTGCGTCAACTTATATCGAATATGTTAAACCCCAAACATTCACTTGGAATTTTGTATTGTTCCTTTTTTTTAAGTGCGGTCGCTCACAATGGGTACTTGGCGTCATATTTAAAAGAAAATGTAGAATTTCGACTTGTTTTGTTTCGAATGTGACAAAAATTTGAATCAAGACACAAAATGCAAATATTCATTTTTTTCACTGATACTATCTTGATGAACTGCAAATAGGATACAAATTGAAAATCAGTGTCATTATTCGCACCTTACATTTTGTATAATGCAGTCTTTGTGATACAGTTTAAAGCTGAGAAAATTTTCCTTGTCACTAAATAAGTGAACTCTCGAGAAACTTGATATTCACGATAAACGATTTCAGGTCATTATTAGAGTACTTATTCAAATAATATTTATATATCATATTACTTAACTTCGATGATCGAAAGGAAATTATGTATAAGTTGTGACACTAAATTACCTGTATTATCACTATACAATAATAATATTTACTTTTGATGAATATCAGAAAATTACGTACTCAGTACAATTAAGATAATGTTTATCACATCAAGTGCTCAATGATAGTTAATTTATCAAACTGTATTCATTTTATCAGAAAATTAAATTAATTATTTATAATTTATCAAAATGATCAATAATCATTTGCAATGGAAAATGCAGTCATTACTAAATTAACTTAAAAACGGTCATAAATTGGACGAAATTGATAATTTTATTTTGACTATCGGAAAATATTAACAAATCATCGCTGTGACATCGCGCAAAACATATTTTTCGTTTACTGATCATTCGTGGATTCAATTTTTTTTTTAAATCACCATTTAACTTAATCATTCTTAACGAAAAAAAAAACACGAAAATAAATAAGGCAAAACAACAAAAACCCCTCACATTTTCCACGGCTTATACACAGTTGGCCATTTCAGCGTTCCGTTCGACCGAAAAAGCGATCGTGACCGATTTGTTCGAACGAGCCTCCCCCCCTCCCCGCCCCCCCTCCTCCCCCTATTCGGAAGGGGCTTTCTTCGTCGGAAAAGCTCCGGCGCTGGCTAACTTGTTTAGCTTGTATTGTTTGAGGTTTTAAGCCGGATTTAATCCATTTCGTCCCGGCGGCTAAATGGCGTTAATTTATTGGCCCGCGCCGCGTTTCCCGCCACTTTTCCGCGAAAGGAACCCTCCGCGGGAAAAGGTATCGATCGATCGGCGGAAAGCGCGGAGCGATCGCTTTTCCTCGGCGCCGGGGAAACTTTCGTTTTCGTCGATGATTTTGGATTTTGTTGCCGTGTATGATGTGCGCGAGCGAGAGTGGACGAAAATGAGCTTTTGATACGCGTCGAAGGTGAAACTTCTCATGAACGGATGGATGTATGCGAATGTTTGCGTGTTGGTTGCGTTCGATGGCTCGCCGTGGAGTTTTGCTCTTTTTGAAGATTTGGGTGTAGTGTTTCGGGGAGTTGTTTGTTATTCGAGTGAGATTTTTTTCGTGATGGCGAGTGAGATTGATTCATTAATTTTGTTGGTATGTTTTTGGAATTGTTTTATGCTTTGTGTGTGTTATTCGTATGACATGCGTCTGAAATGGGTTAATTTGACATTTTATCTTGTTACCCTAGTTTTTTGTCTATTCGCGCATAAAAATATAAAACTGCAAAAGAAGAAGGGAAAAAAGTTTTTTCGTATTGAAAAATTGATATATTTTTTCTTACGCGAGGGAAAGTTCCTTCAACTATTGACACGTGTCATACAGCAGTAAATTCGAAACATTTTTTTTTCCATTTCATCCTATAATTTTTTCACAAAAATACATGAATTTCTATCATTTTTTTTAATTTGTATTATTTTTGCGTATTCTAATAATGAATATATATATTTTGAATTCACTTTTCCAATATATTTAACAGTAAATATATTACATGCTTCAAGTATATCTTAAGATATTTCATTTCTTTTTAACTACCCAATACTGCTAATTAAGAAACGCTACAAGAATTTCATTCTATAAATTCAATATAATTCAAGTACATACGAAACGGCAGAAGCTTTCTTCTACGATATATTTTTAGAAGAAATAAATTGAAAAGACAATACAACACCACTACGGTTTGTTGTCTTGTCTTTTCACATATCAGTTGTCTCTCCCGCGGGATACGAGAACCAGAAAAAAAAAACACATATAACACCACCGCTTCCCTTTTCCGAAACCCTAGTCGTCCTCTTCCACTTTTTTTCCACTATTACAGCACCGCCTCCACTTTCTCGAAACACGCATCGGTCGGCCGCTCAAACGTCAACGTGATGTGATTGATTGAGAACTGATTAATTTCGAGGAAAAAATCCGGAAAATCCCGCTCATAAACCCTCGCGGAAAAACGAAGAATCCAATCCCGAATCGATGGATATTACAATACGAAACAATCCGCCGGAGACGGTGAACTTTCCCGCAACTCGGAAGGCGCATTTAATCGCATTCGGAAAATCCACAAGTTCCCGAAAACGAAAAACAAACGAGAAAGTTGGAAGTGGAAAGTTATTGCCGGTCCGTTTCATAATGCACGAGCGTCTCGGCCGTGGCACTTGCAATCTGCATGACAAACGCCCCACGCCCACAGCCCCGAATATATTTCAGCTGAAAACGTACGGGAAATGCGTGCGAGATGCTATTTATCATGTCGGTCCGAATTTGAATATTCAATTTTACGTGTCGGTGCCGGCTGAGGGTTCGTTGTGTTGCGATCGAGAGCTTTTTTTTTATCGCCGGAGGAATATGGCTTTGCGTGCGCGAGTGTATCGACGAGTGTTTAGTTGAAGATCGGCGATGCGGAAATTGGATTTATTGTCGGATGGATATTTGGTTTTGGGGGTTTGTACGGACGAGGGATGGATGCGAATTTGCGACGAGTCGTGTCCTTTTGCGGTGAGGTCTCTTATAATGTGTGGTCGTTGGCATTGTTCATTTAACGGGCTGGTGTTTCGTTGGGAGATCATAAAATATTATAATATTAAAATTTATATAAATAGATTGAACGTTTCATAAAATAAAAGTTTTAAATTAATATGTTAAACTATATACATATAAGAACATTTTTACTGTATTTTTTTTATTGGTAATCCGACGTATTTTGTTTTACTAATTAAATTTAAATTTAAATAACATTTTTCAAAAAAACCGTACACCTACACAGTCCGACATATTTGATACACAAAAAAAATTACAGGTAATGACCTGCCTAATACAAAAATCCGAATTGTTTAAAGTCAAAAATGCATGTAATTATATATATGCGTCTTATTTATAATTGTTTTTTATACCAAAAATTTGCACAATGTTTAATGAATTAAAGCGTTAAAAGAGACGCTACTATATGCGATGTAAATAAAGTTCATCCATTATTTTAACATTTTGTATTTGAGTTCAATTTGTGCTTGGACACAAAAAAAGAGGATCTCTGAAAGGTTTTTTTTTATTGTCGTCTCTTCAGGTCGATGGAACGCTCATTAAGGGACAGAAAATTTACGAATTTAAAACAATTGTAAATTTATCTTTTTGGGTATTTTGATTCGAAACAACCAGGTTTTTAAAAGGAATCAAAAAACTGGTAGAGGGTGGGAAATTAATTTAATCATATCATTTACAATTCGATGCCGCGAGTTTATAAATTTCTACTAATTGATAATTCAAATAAATAAGTTTTGTAATAACAGATGGATATGATCGAAAGTTCTATAGAAAAATAATATTCAAATTATTTTTTTAATGAAAAAAAAAACAAAATCCAATGAATTTGAAAATTTTTTGTTCCATAGCAGATTTTAAAGGCTGCACGATGATTCACAGCTGTAGAAAATTCAACGATTCCCATTTAGCACTAATTTTGATCCCAAATTGAAAAAAAAAAAAAACAAATCTACCGCATCGCAAACCCATAAATGAAACCCGCCGATAGAATCGAACGAGCATCGACAATGTTCACGCTTCCAATATTCATATTGGAGCGAAAAAAAGACGCATCCCAAAATTAAAAATGTATTAAAAGCGCTTTCGGAACGGCTGTCATTTTCGAACAGAAATACGAATACACCCGACCGTGTTTTCATTTTCTCATTCCACATCTATACATATAAATTTTTCTGTGTGTAATATTCTTTTTCAACATTTCCGTCGTGATTAATTTCGCCCTCGATTACGCACTACCCATCCCCGTGGCCGAGTTTCATTACGCATATTTATGCTGTGCGTTATGGCTTTTTATTTATTATTTTTCATATTTCTGTGCCGCCAAATTTTACGATTTCGTCTCACATTGATTAATTGGTACGGCGGGGAAGTCTAATGGTGGGCTCGCGTGCTCAGAACGCTGCTTTTTAACAGTACAGAATGTCAAACGGATGTCAACAGATATGCAACTTTTGTGAGCACTCAAAACGAAATAGAAAGGATACGTTTGTGCTTTGTCGAAAATGCGTTCGAAAAATTGCCGATCACGCGATTTTATTATTATTTTTTCGTATAGTTTTTTAGCTCAGTGATTATTTTGATTCACTAATGTTTTTTTTTTTTTTGGGTGAACGAGGCGTTTATGTAAAGTTGTTTGAAAGTGTAAAATTATTTTTATAACGGTTGTAAGTAACGTTCGTGAGTGTGATTTATTATAATAATATATCAAAAGCAGTACCGATATTTGGGGTTATAACTGACGGCTATGATTTGAAAATTTTTTAATTTTTTTATAGATCATAAAATGATTTTTTTTAATTTCAGACGCATCGTTCTTATTTTGATCAGGACACATCTGCTATATCTTCAACGATTGCTAGAAAAAATGAAAGGTAAGAAAAAAGTTATTTTTATACGAAAATTTTAGGACTGAACCTTTTATATAAATTTTGACTGAAAGCGTATACATTTAATTTAATGTGTGCTGAAAAAAATCTCTCTCAAATCAAATTTTCCGATTTCCCACGCATCAAAGACACAAAAAATCATTTAACAATTATATTTTCACGCGCTTCAAATCCCTTTTCCCTTTACGCATTAAAGATTTCCCGGTAATCATGTAACATTTTTTATCTGGCGCACGCATTTGCAGAAAGCAAAAACATGTAATTTTTCACGATGAAAAGCATTCATATTACACACAGGCAAATAGGGGTATTTTTATTCCGCTTGTTTTGAATGCTCCTTTATTTTTTCCCATACACATATCATATATAATGATACAAATATATTCTTTCACGCACGTTCAACACGTTACACGATATAAGCGGGTATCGTGTGGCGCATATAATGGGCTCGACGAGCTTTCGTCATTGTTCGATGAAATTTTCCACAAATTGGAGCCTTGGGCCGTGTATATTGATTTCTAAATAATTGCTTAGCTTAAATCACATACGAGGACCTATCCGAACAAAACGTGATATGTTATACAACGTATGAGGGGGTGTTAAGTCGAAACTCGTAATTTAAACGTTAACGAGATCGCGATAATTCAATTAAGACATATTAAATAATGTAATGAAAATTTGATTCGGACGATTTTATAATGATCAGATAAATTGTACGAATGTTGCATTAAAAGGGGTAGTTATATGTGATATGTACATATCGTATTTTTCTGACGATTGTGTATTTCGATTTTATCCCTGATAAATCTGTACGAGTACACGTGTAAATAAAAAAATATATAAATATCGGTCATTGTCCCGCTGTAAGGCTAGTAGGGGGGAAAAAAAACTCTTTTTTGATCCGAAAGGAACGAAAAAAAATGTATATTTCATGGAGGACCGAAATTTGACAGGTAAAAATCGGTCGATTGAAAAACACATTGGTGATTGTTCCAACGCCCGACGAATTTTATTCCTTCGGTTAACGGTTTTTTTTCGGTCTCCTCTTTTTTCATTAGAATTTTTTATTTTTATTTTGGCGCTTTCCTTTTTATTTTTCGCGTCGACGAATTACGGGAAATCTCGTTATTTCCAAAATGACCGCACCGAGTTGAACTCGTCAAATGAAAACGTATTTATGTGACAAAAATTTGAATTTGTATTCTTTTTTTTTTCAATTCCACTTTTATTTTTTAATGTTATCAATTTGATGTATAATAAATAGCTATCTGATTTTTTTAATACAGTTTGTATAATAGTTTAAAAAATCAAATTGGACCTATAACTCTTCAAATTCAACAAATCAAAACTAATTCATAATAAATAATTTACATGAAACATAGTAATGAAAATAATTTTAATAGTGAATTTTTTTATCAATTCTGACTATGGAATATTTGCGCAAAACTTATTTGTGATTTATCTTAAAATTTAGTGTTGTTAATATAAAAATCTGAAATAATGCTCAGATTTTTAAGGCTGTCATACTCGTCCCTGTAAATGTTTTAATAAAAAATGATATTCACTTTTACATATAAAATAAACCCCCCCTATAACGTCAAGATAGATTCCACGTTATAGGGGGGTTAAAGTTTTTCTATTTAATTTTTTTTTTTTGAAATTTTTTACGGATTTGCTTGCTTCAAATGCATTTGAAATTTTTTTTAAAAAGTTGAATTTGAATGCATTTAAACGATATAGATGGGGACGCTATAAGGAGGGTTTACTATACTTCTATTCCATCTAATGTCAGTGAGAAAAAATATGTAGATCGAAAACTTTGTTTTACTCATCTGAATAAAACGTTGTTATAGTAATCAATAAAAGTCATAACTATGAATTCTTGTTTGTTTGTTGAATTTGAAGTGTAAAAACGTGATATTCATATATTTAATTATTATACGTAAATTTTATATTATCTTCGTCAGTTATAATACAGCGATTATCAACGAATAAAATTCAGTACTGTTTCCAGATTTTCATTTCCTTCGCACACAGGCGAGATTAAAAATTCCCACGTCATAAAAATTATTATGGAATCTATAAAATTTTCACACCATCATAGTTATACGCTGAATATTTTTTCTCACCTTATAATAGTTTCATTCCGTGCATTTTTCGAGTGCACTCGATTTTCTGCGCGGAAAATTAAATTTCCAGCAGACACCATCGATCAAAGAGCGAACACCGCAACATCGAAAACCCCTTACACGTCCACATTTCGCTCATAATTTATTCAAATTTATATATATATAATCTGCGACCGTTTACGATCGACGCCAAAACATTCCGTTTAACGGAACTCGCACCAAACACAACGGCGTCACAATTCATCGGCGTTAAGCCGAATTGTTAAATCACTCATGGCCGTTTCGGATTTGACGCGTCGAACTCATAACGCGAAATCACCACACATTGTTCACGTGGGCTCGTTGCGAATATTGGCATTATAATAACAATTCGGCACTCGTAAATAAAATATGGCGAAAATACATCAGCGCGGTCGTGCGGTTCGACTCTATTTTATCCGCAAAACCGCACTTTTCGCTAAAAACCTGAAACCGGAAA
>JAOXNN020000032.1:699196-711660 GCA_028571205.2 Hydropsyche betteni | reverse complement strand
TTCATTAGTATAAAATTTTACACAGGTATTTTCAAATACTAACGTATTTGAAAACAAATTAATTATAATAAAAACTATATTATATTAAGAAATTTTAAATCGATGTGGCATCTTTCAGGTCGATTGTTGTTTGAAATTCATTACTCATAAATGCAGCAGTTTCATCAATTGCAATTATGTAGCTAATTTCGTATTTTGAACGAAAATTTTAAATAGGAGTGCACGCTTAGTGCACTTAACCAATCAGAGAATCATATTTTCAATCGATCATAAATTCACCTTGTGACAGTAACAAACTTAAGACATATTTCGGTAGAAGAATTCAAAGAGTCGAATCCGTCGGTTAGAAGGATTTTTCAGAAACAGATTTTGTCTTTATAGAAAATCGAGAACATTAGTCAAGTTAGATGATACTTTGTTAAGGGGGTATTCTGGTGCTTAAATTTCAAGCATTTTTTCGCGTTGAATAAAAAAAAATTACTTTATATTTTATTGATATTTTGAGAAAACAAAATAATTTTGCAAAAATAAAAATTCAAAAATTCATCAACTATGGCGGTTAAACAAAGTGCCTTGAGGGGGTATTCTACTCTAGAAGCTTAAATTTCAGGCGTTTTTCCACGTATAATAAAAAAAAATAAAAAAAAATCACCTCCATTTTGTACATAATATTTATTAATATGCTAAGAATACAAAATAATTTTGTAAAAAAAAATCAAAAATTCATCAAGTTATGATGTAATGAAGTGGGGCCAAAAAAAAAGATGTGTCGTGGCGTATAAGATTACAAACCTTGTAGTGCTCTAAAACAAAGAAAACAAAAATATTCTTAAAAAGTAAAGACGTCGCTATACCCCCTACCTTGGAAAAATTTTTTTTTCGCAAAATGGCGACCATGTGAAAAAAAAATTGTTTTCGACCTCTTTTTTGACCTTTACGAATTTTTTAATAATAGTAAAACTTTTGTTTTCAAAAAAAAGAATACCGGGCAAAAAGGAATATACAAATAACATTTTAACAAAATTTTGAGTAAATCGGTTAATTAAAACTCAAGACATCTAAAACGCCAGGTCAAAAAAAGTAGTTTCGAGAAAATCGCGTTTAAAGTATCTGGCAGCGTAACTGATTCATACATTGAGATTTCACAAAAAAGCTGTAACTCTCAAAATAATCCTAATTTCAAAAAATTCTATTAGATTCGTATTCTTAATGGTGACTTTAGAAATATGAAAGAAAAAAAATCGTTTTTTTTTTCAAATTTATAGAGTAGAATACCCCCTTAACTACGATCAGCTGTTTGGTCTACTTAGTCAATGCGACTTATTTTCGGAACACAGCTCATATTACACAAACCTAATCGTAACACGGCTTATTTTGGCAACGAAAAAACACGTCACCCGCAAACGAATTTTTCCACAAAACCCCCTTCACACTCGAAAACTTTCCGAACCGCATTCCCGAACCGACACAATCCACACCCGCCGCCGATCGCCATCCAGCCCCGTCCGACTCGTGCCCCCTCCGCGCTCGCAAATTTATTTTATTTCACACTTTTATTCCCGGCCGGGGGGTATAAAATTAATATTTGCGAATGCGCGCGCGTGCGCATCGCGCGCGTTAAATATTTGAGTTGGGCCGCGCGCGCACTTTGGCGCACGCAAAGCGCGTATTACGTATTCATATTGTCGCGTACCCTCAGAGGCCCTCAGGCAGTTTGGACCAGCGCTTCTCAAACTGTGAAGTCCCCCCCCGTCACCCCCCTAAACATTCTCAGGTCGCGGGAAGCCGAATATGGAAAAAAAACCGCGGTTTTCGATAGGTTCTGATGAATTGTTGTCGGCGGTCGATTTCAATTATTTTAATTAGTGGGGCGATGCGATCTGATGAAAATGAGGCGTTTTAGTTGATTAGGTTTTTTTTTTCGGTTCTTTGTAATGAGGCCCGAATCTTTCTGCTAATTGTAGTGTATCACGATTAGACGTTTTCCGTGTTAAAGTGGACGGAATTAGTGTTTCGAATATGCACGTGTTAAAATTTCGGGAATGATTAATCGATCCGTGTAAAATTTCGATTTAACATGAAATATTATGGAAATATGTTAACGCGCGTAATCAATTTGAATTTTTTCGGTAATTTATTAAGAATTTAATTATTGTTTTTTAATTTTGTCGAAATTTGTCGGTTGACGTAAGCGTGAGCGTAAAAAGCGCACGTTTCGCCGTTACGCCGATAGTTTTAATTACATTTTAACACCATCGCGTACGCACAAATAAAAATCAATTTCATATACATAAATATAAAACGAAATTCCGTGAAAATTACAAATTCACAGCGAATTTAGCTCTCGAATTCGATATGAGTACACGTTGGCTCGATTCGCTCGCCCTGGCGCCGCGTTACCGCCACTAATGGTCTACCACGAAATTGAACTTTAATAAATTATCAAAAAAGCCAACAAATTTTACCGCGGGCGCCATTAAAAAAACAACATTTGCAACTTAACCCGGGCAATAACTCGCTGGGACCGCACTCGTTGTTATTATACACGCACAGCGGGTCCTCCTTTCGGTTTTTTATTATTTTTTTTCCTTTTTCTTCCCTTGGTCTAATATTTTTCGCGTTATTATTAGCGGGATATGGCGATAAGCTCCTTGCCGGCTCGTCTTCGTCTAATCCTTAATTATTATGGCGCGATAAATCAACGAATGTTCGTCCTTTGTATTAATAAATGGTATGATGTATGCGGCTGCCGGTTAATTTTCGCCGGATCGTCTCGTGACACGGGACTATTTCGACTTTTTAATTAATAAAGTAGTTTTTATTATGCGATATCGTTTTCGGTGTTTCGTTGTGTTTTTTTTTTTAGTTCCGTTTCGAAGTTTGGAAATGGGTTTTGTTTTCGCCCGAATAACTGGGTTGTATGATTTTGATTATTGTATAAGTAATGAAATTTTCAATTTAAAAAATAAATTAACGAATAACGTATTGAATATAATAGTTTGAAAAATAAACGAGAATAATATTTATACCGTGTTTTTATGATTCTAATTAAAATAGTGCACTTTAACTCACTTAAACTGCGCGTAGCTTTAGGTAATTTCGTTAAAAGAGAAACTCGTAACGAAATTCTGAAAAACTACTGGCACTAATTTAACTCCGAGCACTTTCTGAAGAAATATTTGCCTTGTTTATCAAATCTCGTCGGAGAAAATACGGATGATTTTTTTGAAATAAGGAATTAAGTTTACGTGCGTAAAAAATGATATTGTGTATAAAGGGAAATTAGGTCAGCACTGTTCCTCTTCTCGTGGTATTTTATGCCACCCCGTGGGAACGAACCTCGCATTTCATAAATGTCTACTTTATTTGTGTATGAAAACTTTCCCAGTTCTTCCACATAATAGTTTTTTCTTTATGTATGTTTTATTTGAATGTGTTTATACAATTTTAAAAAAAGCTCCAAAACCCAACCTACAAAAAACCTACATTTTCAATTCAATCAAAATTTTTGAAGTGAAACTCACTAATTAAGACCCAAAGTGCAATAGTCAAAAACATTTGAACCAATCGAAACCTCCAAAACATTCGAAATACGGAATTTTTCAGCATATTTACACAATAAGGAATAATTTCAAAAAAGCTCCAAAACCCGATCAAAAAAAACCTTTATTTTCAAATCGATCAACATTCTGTTCAAAATTTTAAAATAAACTCATCAATTAAGACCCAAATAGAAATTCTCATTATTTGAACCAATCGCAACCTCCAAACGAATCCGAAATACGGAATTTTTCATCACAAAGCAATCCGCGTGCATATTTCGCGTTTTTGAACGCTGAAAAATGACGACGACGCCCACCGGTTCATATTTCACCACGTAATCACATCCTGCACACTATACCGCCCACTTCCCTCGAAACCACTTCCATTCTCGGGGTATTCTCTTGCAGACACCACCCGCCACCCACCGCCCACTTTGCCACCCCCTCCGTGAAAATCGAGACATTCTTCAAGCGCGACGAATAAATTACCATCCGTCGCGGGAAAAACGGAAATCGAAAGACGGAGGGTGCACCCCGAAAGCCCGAAGGGTTGGAAAGGGGGTGGCCGTGAGCCACCCACTCGCCAGTGTCTGGTTCCGCTTTAATTAATTCGCCTGATTGTCGGCGATATTCTGGCGAGCAACACGTGTCCCTCTCCCCGGGCCATAAATCATCGTAACGGTTGGTTCGATACCTCGCCGAAGCAAGCCCGGCGATGATAAGCTCTGAAATGCTGTATATATGGAATCGGGAATGTCGGGAGATTGGTGAATCTTAAGTTTTGTCCGTGTTTGGTACAGAGAGGTGGTTTAAGTCCGGGAAAAGTTTGTGAACGCTTCCGTTTTTGGGGAATGCAAAGGTCTGTCGATTCTTAGTGAAAAATTGTATTTTTATTTCATTGAACAATGAAAAATCTCAATAAAAGAGGAATGTACAGGCGGACCTCAACTTTCGCATATTCGACTTTCGCACAATTCGCTATTTCGCACATTTTGAAAAAGTCGTTCTTTTAGATTTTTTTGGCGATAATACACAATATATACAATACTATTGTAATTTTTGAAAAATAAAAATTTTAAATACCAATTATTGGTGTTTTTTTACATCCCTCTACTTTCGAACATTTAACTTTCGCACATGTTTTCATGAACCAATCATGTGCGAAAGTCGAGGTCTGCCTGTACTAGAAATATGTATTTTTCAAAAAAAAATGCCATCTAATGAATTTAATTTTTTTAAAAATGACTATTTGGATCTTTGATCCTTTCACGTATAATGGTTCGATTTTTATAAATCAGTTTTTCTTTTTGATTATTTTCACGACTTTATCACCCACTTTACAAAACGCAAAGATTCACCGACAAAATCTAAAATTCACCAATCTTCAGACAACACACCTTTATGGATGCGAATAACAAGAAAAAAATCAGTTTGAAACGCGAAAATTTTATTTCAACATCACATTACACGGCTAAAGATAGTTGCGACCGCAAATCGGAAAACATTCAGCAAGCCAAAGCGACCATTACCACTAAGGACAAAACCTTCCCGTTCGGCCGGAGGATCTATCTAGATCAAAACCACCCCCTGGACGCCGAGGGGGACCACAAAGAGAGGGGCGAGGGGGATTTTTAGCACCGAAATCACTATGCCGGTCGTCTTTCAACGTCTCGATTGAGATGCAAATACCGGGGATTCGCGCCGCGAATTCGCAATGGCCGAATGTAACGATCGACCGCCCACTTTCGCCCGACGGCTTCGGACCGAATAGATTCGAATTCGGCTCCTTCGAAGGTGGGAAATTACTGAAGGTGGTCTCCGGGAAAAATCCAATAGGTTTTCCGTCGGTTCGTACGAATTCGGAGACGTGTTGCCGCTGCAGCGGCGGCGACCGTGTTCGCGGATTTGTATTTGATTCGAGAATTTCTGAAGGTTTTGGCGTTGCCAAATTGAAGACTTGTATCATATATGTAAAACGATTTTTTTTTTTTTTCAATTTTCTCGAACGGAATTTGTGATTATTTTTTATCGAAATTTAAATTTCGTATATGAAACGCTCGAGATTGGCAATTTATATTTAACAAATTTTTTCGCCGATCGGCGATTATGAATAAGATCAACGTTTCGGTGAAAAATTTCGCTTCTCGCGTAACGTATCGGATGTCGAAATGCGAAATTTCAACTAAAAAGTTGTAGTTTGACGTGGCGCGTCTCGTCTACAGAGAGGTTCTCCGACCCGAAGTTCGCCTCACACTCGAAAGACCTCCAAAATTTGCCCTTCCCGCCCTTTCCGAGGTCTTCGTCCCTTTTCTTGCGTAACGAGACAATCGCCAAGTCGTCTATCTTGTGGCTGAAGTTTGGCCTCCCGTCAGCGAGCGCAACAATCTATAAACAACAGAATAGTTTTTCCTCGTTTTTTATGACTATGCTTCGTATGAAAGCGACCATTTCCATCAAACAGGAACATATCAAAAGAAGTTTTGTATACAAATTTAATATTATATATTCGAATGGACATATTTGAAAGCGTCTAAACTTTATCGCACGTGTCTACTGTAAACCAAGGAAACGATCGCTAATCCATTATCGGATCATCCGTCCGCAAGCGATTGAGAGATTGTGGAAATATCAATCCCGAAATTTCGGAAAATCATCGATTGTCGACAAATCCACGATTTCGGTGGTTGTAGATCTTCAACCACTAACCTAGCGACGAGTTTTCTAAGAAAACCGTACCTTTGCGCCGAGCATAATCCTCGCCCATCCACTAATTGGAATTTAATCAAAAATCTTCGTTCAAATTTACGGCGCGTGTACATTCGTACAATCTATAATATTAATAAATGAGTAATATAATAATAATATTAAGCAAAGTCTTGCGAATTAGTGCGAACGCCACCTGAATCTCGGATTTAATCCTCGCGCTGAGTGTACATTATGTCGAACGAGACGTTTTACTGAAACAGGTGCGTTCAAATTTTTCTATTTGAATTTTTTTTTAAATTCTGTATTAGATCTTGATATGTATGAAATACTGATTGAATTTTGAACATTTCAAAATATAATACTCAAAATTTCGATTGATTTTCACATTTATAGAAGCTAATAAAAGTATTAAGAAAAAGCACAAGTGATGTCCAAATTTAATAATCTGAAAATAAAACCATAACAATTCCCGACGTCAGTCGTCGGGAGCTTGTTTAATCAGCTCAGTTCTTTCGGACTTTTGTCGCCTTAGTAAAACTCGAGTTTCCCTCCGTCGTTTTTATTTTTCCGTTTTATCAACCAGCCACATAAGCAGTGCCAACTTGATAAAACATCCGCACCGCCATTGCGTACAATAAATTTGCAAATCTTATCGAATCAAACCGCACCACCCCCTCAGCGCAAAATTCCGATTCGACGCCCGAAAAAAAATCAAGAAAGTCCGCGTCCGCCGACTTGAGCTCACACGCTCCCATATCTCCCATATACGACAGCCAGATCCCATCCCGACCCAGCACCATCCCAGGGATCATACATATCGCTTTATCGCGCTGAACTAACCGCGACGCGCCAACCACTCTTAGCGTCGGCAATAATCCCTCGAGCTAAAGCCCAGCCATCTGCCGGAATCGTATATAATTTCGAGACGACGGTATACGACCGGCGGGTGGGGCAAATGGGTGTGGGTGGCGGGTGGGCGGTGGGTGGCAGGGTGGGGATTAACGGGCGAAATCGCAGCTCTCGAATCGCTCTGTTTTGATTATATTCGGAGACGGTTTAATCGCTGCGTCGGCCGGATGACTGGCGTGTCGACACAAACAATGTGACAGTGTTGCCATATTACGCAATAATGCGTCTCGGGCTGGTGCGAGTGCGATGGATTATGCGTGGACGAAGATGAGCTTTGATGGAGCTTTGATGCGGATGTTTAGTTGTTAACGGGAGTGTGCTTAGCGCTGATTCCGCTAAAGTTGAAAAGTTGTAGTGTTTTGCGCAATGATGCGTGTCGTGCTTGTGCAAGAGCGTGGTTGTGAGCTTGGACAGAGATGAGCTTTGATTGTTGGCAGGGCTGTACTGACTTTGATGAAGTTGAGGAGTTTTAGCGTTTTACGCAACAATGCGTCTTGTGCTGGTGCAATGCGATGGATTATGCGAGGATGAATATGAGTTTTGATGCGGATGTTTAATTATTAACGGGGGTGTACTTAGAACTGATTCCGCTAAAGTTGAAAAGTTGTAGTGTTTTACGCAATAATGCGTATTGTACTTTTACAAGAGCATGATTGTGAGCTTGGACAGAAATGAGCTTTGATCGTTGGCAGGACTGTACTAACTTTGCTGAAATTGAGGAGTTTTAGCATTTTACGCAATAATGCGTCTTGTGCTGGTGCAATGCGATGGATTATGCGTGGACGAAGATGAGCTTTGATGGAGCTTTGATGCGGATTTTTAGTTGTTAATGGGAGTGTACGTGTACTTAGCGCTGATTCCGCTAAAGTTGAAAAGTTGTAGTGTTTTACGCAATAATGCGTATTGTGTTTGTACAAAAGCGTGATTGTCAGCTTGGACAGAGATGAGCTTTGATTGTTGGCAGGGCTGTACTGACTTTGCTGGAGTTGAGGATTTTTAGTATTTTACGCAATAATGCTTCTTGTGCTGATGCAATGCGATGGATTGTGCGTGGTCGTAAGCTTAGGCAAAAATGAGCTTTTATGTAGTTTTGATGTGAATGTTTGATTATTAGTAGGACTGTACTGAATCCGTTGAAGTTGAGAAGTTGTAGTATTTTACACAGAGTCGGAGTCAGAGTCATGAAAAATCAACCGTCATCAATTACTTCGTCTCTTTTTTATGTTATGTTTAAAACCGTTTGTTTCTTACGTCTATTACCGACTATAAAAACAAAATACCTGTTATATTTTATTGACATATACACAGTCTACATACGTTTTGGCTGATTTTTTTTAATATAAATATAATAATAGAAAAATAAAAATAAAATATCAAACACATCCAATATTTAATTTATTCATCGTCAAAAAAAATAACAAATGTTTTCAGTGTTTCTTTATTTTTAAAATCGATATTATATCTATTACTTACTAACAATTTTATACATCGGTGAGGAAATTTGATCTTACTAAAATCGCTCAAGTCGGTCGGAGTCAAAGTTGAAATCGAAGCTAAGGCAAAAGTCAATTTCGGAACCATTCAATTAATTTCGAAGTGAGTGGACAGCCCTGATAGTAACGGTGACTATTTTTAAAAGTTCGATCACTGGATAGTTGACCATTGAATAGAGATGGTTTTCAATATTAAAAAGACTTATGATAGTGAGAAAAAGTGCTGAAAGACGCTCGAACTTTTAAGGGTATCCGGAAAGCTTTTAGTGACTTTTCAAAGTTTTAAGGATCGAAAGGTAATAATTTGTTTTATCATCATATTCATTTAATAATAATCTCGATATTATATGTCTTATACATTTTCCTCCTTCCACAATCTTCATCGTTTTATTTACTGAAGAAGCAAAGAAAACTACCTAAACGTAATCAATAACTAATAAAATCAAACCATTGATCCCATCCGCTCAATTACGAATACGGCAAAATAAATGAATAAATTCTATGACTAACAGATTCATACACAACTTCCACGGCCCTAATCCTATTCCATCATACTTCAATCACCGATTACTCCCGAGCGAGCGATTCCGTACATAATATCGGATCGATTTCCTCAACTTTTTTCATGTAAATTGCGCTGAAATATTACAGCATACCATACAGAAACACTAAACAACGACAACCTCGAGTTTCCACAGTTCGCCCGACGGGGATGGGAGGAAACGCAGTTCACTCGAACAAATTGATCGTGTGTCCTTTGTACGTTTATGGCTGTTAGCGTTTGTGGGCCGTGAACATTTCAAGGACATCGATAACTCCATACAGGGCGTTCCTCGTTTTACGCAAGATTACGTTTTTGAAAACGTTACCGTAAATCAAAGTGAACCATACAAATACGCAGTGTATCGAAAACGGACGCTTATGTATCGCATGAGGCGCTCCCGACGCTAACACGTTCTGAATCGTATAAAATATGGATCGAAAAGTTGCAATGTTTATGAGCTCGAAATGTATATATTTCAGTGTTTTGTATTAATTATTAATTATTTAATATCGTCGGATGCATCAGTTTGTGGTGATTAGCGAAGTTGCTAATCTTACTTCTCACAATTGGATCAACTCGTTAAGATTACGCCACATATATATAATATAATATAACACTTTATACAGAGTCTACCAGAAAATCGAAGGTTTGAGAAATTATGTTTTACGTGGAAAATTTTATATTTTTTTAATGATAGTTCTAAATTTTTGAACACGTATTATGTGCTTTTATATTAATTATTTTTTTTAGATATATTTAATAAAATATGAGCAATATAAGTATAAAGTCGATATAACGATATAAAGTCTTGATTTTCTTCTCATATCATCAATCTTCGAGCTTTTTTAGTTAGATCAATATAAGAGAAGACATAAAAACAAATTTTAACCAAAACACATTAAAAATTACATCATATTAAGCTTTTTCCCGACGAATATAATATAAGTTTCATTCAAATAAATCAAAATAAAAATTAAAAATTGTCAATCCTCCACCTTCAACTTTATGTACCACACAATCCCACACCCAACCGACTTCTCAACTTTCTAATTATAAACTAAAACAAACTTCGATTGAGCGAACAATTTCTATAAATACAAACGATACGGATAATAATGAATCGTTTTATATTCGCGAAACGGCTTCGAATTAAGCTCACCGCAGATTTTAAAATGTCTCGCGTCAACCGCACACGAAACTTCATAAAAACAAATCTCGACGCCAATTAAAAGCGCTCATAAAAATTTAATTAACAGTCGGCTGGAGATTATAAGCGATAATTCAAAACTTCGACTCGGCTCAAAGGACCTCCATTATGCCCCGTAAATCCTCCAGTATATAAGCATGCGGTTTTTTTCGGTTTTAATGGGCAGGCTTTGATGGCGCACTACTTTCCGAATATGGAAACTCGAATTTGGAGTTGTAAATTGGGTCCGAATCTAAAATTGCGGTGTGTCGCGAATATGTCGATTTTTTTTTCATTGAATCAATTGAAAATTTTCACTGTCGATATCCGATAGATGAGAATATTTTTTTGTGAGCTAACGAACCTGATGTATAAACATTATATTCGATATTCATGTCGTGTGTTTTTTTGGGGAAAAAATAATGACAACATGGATACGCAAATGAATTTTTATGATGGATAAAAAAACGTTTGAACGTTATTATGAAATATAATAATCAACGACAAAAGTTTCATATTCAATCAAAAAATATTGTATTGTATACAGAAATTTTTTTAATCGAAATTTTATTCAAATATTTCCAAGATATGAAACGTTGATCTAAAAATAAAATTTTAATTAAGAACATAAAGCTCATACTCGATAAAGCCACATGCAATTGATTTTTTTTTTCATTGGTTTTATGACCTTATGCCGTCAAAATGATTTTCAATGTCATTTTTGACTGAATTATATGCGTGAAAAAAATAAAATTAAAAAATACAACTTTTTTGAAAGATTTAAGTTTCAGTAAGGCCGTTGCCGGTAAACGACCCAAATAATTATTCGGTAATTTACCGATATTTTTTTTCATTTTTAGCGGTAAATAAAAAAATTGTATTTCGAATATTTTTGAAAAGATTTTTTTACAGTTTTTTTTATACATTTTTCGTATTTTTTTCCAATCATCCCCGTTTTTTATACAAACTTTAATTTACCGATAAACTAGCAATTAGTTTTAAAAAAAAACCAGATTACCGCTAATTGAAAATAACGATAAATTTGTCCTCCCTACCAACACCCCGATCTAAAAACTGAATTACCGCCAAAAACCCGCATAATAGTAATCGTCAACTCCGACATGCAATTCCAAGGGATTTTCCCGCCACGATTCGGGGCATCGACGGATTTTCGTAAACGTCCGATTCTACTCAAAGAAATGAAACGGCCCAAACCGCCGATTTTTATTTTCTGCGAGCGTTTAGACGAAACGTTGCCGATAACGATCGATTTCAATTTATGTACACACGCTCGTATAATGGCCCCGCGCGGGGACGGGAGCGTGACGATGCTTATCTGACCGATTGTCGGCTAGCAAAGGGTTGAAAATAAAAATAATTGGAAAGATTTCGCGTCAATCGAACCGAAATGATCGCTCGCGAGTTGATGTGTGTGTTTTTTTTGCCGACTTCGACGCGGATGCGGGCTCGTTTTTGCTATGTTTGTCGAAAAACGGGATTTGCGCTCTGGTGGTGGTTGTGTGTAAATATCAATTAGGGTTGTGATCTGGTTTTGTCAAATTCGAAGAAACCAGATTACCTTTGTGACATGGGTTATGCAAATTATTTTAAGAATAAAAATGTTATTTTTTATGTGAGTCTCGAAAATTCGCGGAAAAAACTATACTATTTATGAATTTTTTCGATTTTGGGTTATATTCGCTTCATAGAAACGTAGAAAACATTACATGTCTTTTATGAATTTCGTTAGATATTTTTATCAAGGCAGAAATATTATGTAATAACAAATATCCCTTATATATAATAGCGGATTTCTGTCTGTCTGTGTATCTTTCCGTTCGGATGACGCTCGCAATTTTTTTTATGATGATGATGAACAAATGAACTGGTTTTATTAATTAAAAATTCAAATCGAGTACGGGCATTGGGTAGCCTCTACCTCTGGCTTCGCTTATATGTCACTAATAAATAACAAATGAACTATTTTGATTTTATTAATTAAATATGAAATATTCAAATCGGGTACACATTTCGAGTTCACACAATCGGGTTTTCACATTTTATCGTTTTCCGTTTCTCAACAA
>JAOXNN020000032.1:688047-699096 GCA_028571205.2 Hydropsyche betteni | reverse complement strand
TACACATTTCGAGTTCACACAATCGGGTTTTCACATTTTATCGTTTTCCGTTTCTTAACAAAACCACAGCCAATGTTTTCAACATCGAGCCTATATACTAGTTATATATATTTGTGCCCTTTTCACTGCAACACCGTTCGATCGATCACTTTAAAAATTGGCATGTATATGTATTTTTTTTTCGAGAATTCGTTTTCATTATCCACTTTGTTGCAGCTCCCCACCAGATAGGGCTGCAGCATATCAACTTCTATATAGGTTAACCGATCCCTATGAAAAATTATAATACAGACTATCAGGATAAAGTCTGCCGGATTCAGCTAGTTCGTATATAAAAATTTGAAATATCACCGAGCAAAATTAACCTTTTTCATAGTCAATTTATCATTATAAATCCTTCATTTGGCGAAAAAACTACATCCAATATAAATTGAGTTCGTCTATAATACTATGTAATGATACTTAAAATAAGTCGAATCTGAAAATCAAACAAAAGCTAGCTAAAAATCAATTTAAGGACTAAATATTGACTTTCCGAGAAACAGACACTCGCATTAAAACGGAACAAGGCTTTCTCGGAAATCTATTCCGAATACGCATTAATTATAAATTCAATTCATCCGAATCCCATCACGTAGTTTCGGAACGAAAACAACCCCGGATTTTTTCCCACTCAACCTCTATTCAAACATCAAATTATTAATTCACATTCCCCGGCTTAGGGCCGATTACGCGCGTCGTTAATTAAAAATTCGACAAACATCACAATAATTAGCACGATTTTTCGTTACCTTTTCCGATTGCTCGTATGAAAAATGTTCGAACGGCCAGTTCGATTCATCATCCGGCCCGAAGTGGGTTAACGCTCGCATTTTTTACGGCGTTATTACGTCACATTACACGTTTTTACGTTGAAACAAAATTGAATAGATGTCGGCAATTGATAATGTAATACATACGTTATCGTTTCGTATTGTATTTTATTATATATTTATGGGGTATACACACATGTACAGGGTGGGTCGTTGCGATCGGCACGCTCCATTTTTCATACTGAATAATCATCGTGGAAATTCTATTTGATTTTTATGCTCGCATTTGGCGCACGACATCGCAGCACACTGGAAGACATTTCGAAACTTGCCAATGTGTAGGCGTTTGTGTGTCTGCTGAATGTACAGGAGTGTTTGAAGAATTTTTTTTATGAATTTCAAATTTTTTTTTCGGGTTTATGTTATGAAAGATGATGCGAATATATTTTATTGATTGATCACGTTGAAATCGTTCACTGATGAGGTAATGATGACTTTTGCAAAAGGGGACAGTTTAAACGTGCATTTAATAAAATAAATGTGCATTCATCCTAAGAATTTAATAAAATTAGTGTGCATTCAAAAAAATATTTTGATAATTGAAAAATTATTTGTACCTTAAATTGAATAAAATATGCATTAGAATGAACACCACAAACGTGAACCATTATTCACAACTTTCATAGTATTTAGAATTTAAATTTGCCAAAATTGTTGAAATTTGATTAAAATTTAAATAGTTAAATTAAAATTTTGACAAAGGGAAATTTTGATGACAGTTGTATAGTTTTTTGTTTATGGTCGATCACTCCGGCGACGTTTCCACCTCTTGATCACAATACAAAAACCATTTTTTCCATTGTGCATTTAATATTTTTTAAAGCTCACATTATAATGCACAAATAAAAATAGTATACATTATATTATAAATAAAATGATGCACATTACGACATTCTTCAATACACCAGAAATAATGCGCATCGCTTATTATTCTAATGCACAAGTAATTCGTTTTAAGGCACAATCTATTAATTTCCAATACACACTTAATAAAAATAATAATAATAATAGGTAAAGTTAATAGTAGTAATAGTTAATAGTTTAGTTTAGTTCATAGTTAAACTGCACCCTTTGAAAACTTAAGAAATAAAAAAATAAGTTATTTGCTTAACAATATCTAAAATAAAATAAAAAATCCAATAATTATTAAAAAAAACACCATCTACTTAATAAAAATTTTACCAATTACTTTTTATTAAATAAATACAACCGTAAATTAATCAAATTAAATTATATAGATCAAGCATATAGATTACAAAATAAATCTATTTTCCGATCGTTGAGTATTTATATATCGCCAACAATTCTTAAATCGAACGACCCGACTATAACCAATATCCATCCATCCATAAGCAGCCTATAGAATTTTCGTTTCTATTGAAACGCAACTTTTCGGACACGCTGTATATACTAACGAAAAGAGGGCATACAAAAAAATATAACGACATTTCTATACATACATACACACACACACACATACAAAATCGTACGTGTGTATAGTCGCGTTAATGCTTCGCCTTTTTTATGCGATTTTCCTCTTTGTAATGCTCAACCCTGACGCGCCTTTCCCGCCTAATTCAAATGATAATTTCCATTTCGGCGCTAATATACAATAATGCGTTCCTCGCAGAGGGAATGTATAAAAAAAAATTCGAAAAAATGTATATGTATAAAGTGAAGCGAACTTTGGCGAGATACGATTGCGCGCTTTCGTATCGGTGTATAAAATTTTATGAATGAAAATTTTCTCGACCGAATTATATACTTCTTATTGCAATTGCGACGATGGATTCTTTTCCGTTGAATATAACTCTTGCGTCAATTGAATTTTGTTTTATTTTATTTTTTTTGTATAATTTTTAAAATTGATGTGGCTCATCGTATAATACGCAATTTGTACTTTTTTCGATTTGTATCTATTTTTACAAAATTGCTTCATTGTGAATTCAGATCTCAGAACGTTGATAATAAACATAAACATTTCCTTTTAATTCCGTGATACGATGAATAGTTGATGGTCTTTGTATTTGTAATAAAGAAATAATTATATGATAGCAAATAAATTTTTAGTTGAGTTTTCTATTTCAAAAATCAATAGTTTTAAATTCATGTTTTTAGCTAATTTCAAAAGTTTTCATTTTTTTAATACACTCGATTATTTTTTTATGAAAAAACATTTTTGTGATGTGAAATCGATCACATATTATTACACAATAGATGAATACGAAAGATTCTTGTCACATATAAACAATGATGAATATGGTTTCGAATACAAATTCAATAAAAAATATATTGAATAAAATTACATAAAATCCGTCATCTCGTAATAGGACCATAAGTCACGTACAAAATCAATACTTCACAATCTTCGGAGCGAAATAAGCTTTCAAAGGACAAAAGCGTCCAAACGCAACATTATAATATTATAATATTTTCTGGGGGGAGTACCCACTGGAAATATAACGGCATTTTCGCACGCGATTCACCACAGTTGCTGATGCTATTTTCTATACATTTTCCGAATCGTGAAAGATTTAATTAGGCCTTTTCGGAAGAGAATTTTTAAGCGTCGAATTTGGACCTCCAAGATTTTCTCAAGCGAAATTCCAAATGTCAAACAAAAGGCGACCGTTCATTTCTAAAGTTTTATAACAACAATAAGTAGAACAACAACAACAAGGGGAACAACAACGAGCACAACAAGAACAACAAATACACGATTTCTATAAGTCAACACATTATGCGTCCGTTTACGCATATGCTCTGAATGCTTTTGTGTTCTTATTATATTATCGGTTTCAATTCAATTCTCATTACGTCGTATTATTCCATAATAATAATATTTGAGTGTATTAACCCTTTCCACTCGCTGGGCGCGCTGGACTCACCAAGGCTCTATAACTTTATAGCTCAGAATTTGACATAGATGCGCCAATTACAAAATTCAAAATATAATGCCGATTCTGTAAGTTTGCTTATAAATATTTTACGCTGAATTGAATGAATATTGTAGATAAAACCTCGGAAAATGATCATCAACATATCTACTGCGGAAAAGCTCCGCGAGTTGAAAGGGTTAATGAAAAAAATTGAATTAAGTTTCTTAAAACCATCAGTTTGTGAAACGTACTGTTTTTTTTATATAAAATTCGTAAAGTGCGTCGCTAAAGAAGAATCGCAAAGCGCGTGTCGTGACGGAAGGTAATAATTTAGCCAGGCAGTTAATTAATTTATTGTAATTTGATGTCGTCGCAAATTGCCGTCGTTGATGCGATACGAAAACAAAAGCAACAGTGATGAGAAAAACGGGCTGCGACATTTTCGTCGGACAAAATTTCACATTCCACCCCCGAACTGCGACGAAACACAAACGCCTTCGGACTCGCATCCCCCGAAAAAAAAAAATCATCCCCGCAATTAAACAGCGCAAACCGCGCCGAAAACATCGATCAGAACCGATACGCGCAAAAGAGCCACTTTCTCGAGAAAAACGACACCGCCCCGCCGAAACTTTCCCCCATAATAACGCCATAAATACACGTCTCCCCCCCGAAAGAAAAAAACACACACACACACACACCTCCGGCGAAATCTTCCGAACCCGACCGATAAGAGTATCGGCGATAAACCAATCAAGAAAAATGGAAAAAGTTGGCGCCGGCCGATAGCGATCGTCCCTGCGGGGAAAGTCGGAGGGAAACGTTGCGGGTCCGTAATTAAATTTGCCGCCGCGGACATTGTTGCGTCGTCCGCAGAAATAAATAAACGTATCGGGGGCGGGTTCGACGAGGGATCCATAGATCCGATCGAGTACGATAATGCGATACGTTTTTATTGTGTTACGGCGCCGTAATGTCGGGGCCGATTTCCGAGTTGTTACGCAACGGCGAAAAATCGCGCGCTCGTGCGAGAAAAACGCGCACCGCTCGCCTCCGGGGGGTTTGCGGGGGTTTTCCGGGGAATTTCCGGGGAATTTTGGTGTTTGGGTGCTTTGAATGTGGACGGGTTTGGATTTTTGAATGTTGGGTGGTTGTGGGGTGACGTGTGAGTGGCCAATTTTGAAAATATTGGGGAGTTGTTGTCGTTCGGAGCGATGGGTGCCGCTGTTGGTTTCGTATGGTTTTCTGTGTTTGGAGTTGGTTGGTTGTTTAAAAAATATTGTTTGTGGATACTAAATATTGTTTAATAGTAAATAGGCTCGATGTTTATAACATCGGGATGTGTATGTGTTTATTTTAAAGTCGATGCCCGTGCCCGATTTGAATATTTAATATTTAATTAATAAAATCAAAATGATTCATTTTTTATCGTCACCATTACAAACACGCATATATAGCCAAAGCCACAGTTAATAGGTATTATAATAAGCATCATATTATAGACGCTAACTTTATACGCATAAAGACCATATTTGAATCAATACTATAAAAAGTCGCAAACGTCATCAAACATCAAACGTCATCACACACACACACACACAGGGAGAGAGAAATCCGCTATTATATATAGGGGATGGATACGATTTTTTCGAATTTTTCGAAAATTTTTGCGTATTGATATTCAGTTTTTACACTTCGAATTCAATCTAAATTATCTATTTTATTTTATATAAAAGTAATTTTAATGAATATTTATTCTTAGTTGTTATTGGACACTCGAAGCTGTGAACGAAAGGAAGGAAGAAATCTTCAACAATCGACGAACAAAAATTTGTGTCATTATGTCATCATTATTATTTTATTCGACATTTTCACATAAATTTAGACTATTGTTAAGACCGTTGCCATTAAAGAGGCTATTTCCGGTAAACAGATAAATAACTCAAATAAAAAATTCGGTAAATAATTTTTTTGTTTGCATTTCGACTATTTTGAAAAAATATTGTTTTTTTGGAAAACATTTTTAGTTTTACAATTTTTTTTAGTTTTATTCAAAATTCAATTTACAGGTATACCGGTAATTATTAAAAAAAATTCCGGAACACAAATAAATGAAAATTACGGTAAATTTGCCCTGCCTAGTAATTAATTAAATTCATTACTATGAATTCTCGTTGATTTGTTGAATTCGAAATGCAAATCGTTGAATTTGAAGTTTAAAAATAATATAATGACGACACAAGTTTCTTTGATAATTGTTGAAGATTTCTTCTTTCATTTCGTTTATCGTTTCGAGTATTCAATAACAACTAAAAATGGGTAGTCATTAAATTACTTTTATATTAAATAAATTTCGCAAAACGGACTGAAAATGAAATCGTTATGATTCTCTGAGCGAAAGGAAGTTTATTCGTTCGAGTTTTCGAGCTGTTTATCGACTCGTTAGCTGCGAAAACGTTCAAAAGTGATACACAATAGAAAAAAAATGAAAAACAAATAAAGCATCTTCCTTCCGGAACGCTGTGCGTATGTTTTACGAATATCGTTTAATTTGACAAATTTCGACAATAATTCACGTCTCTGTTGTTCCATACTCGCGAGTAAGCGTATACATAGAAACAACAATGAAGCAATTACGTAACTTTCAACAAATCCAATAAATTACGCGGAAGTGACCGAAATAATGGCAAAAACTCCCATTACGTTACAATAAATACAAGAAAAACTATTTATAATTTCTGTAACTAATACGTGTCAAACGATAACCAAAAATTAATGGGAAAACTTTCGGTCGCGGGATACGCAGGCATATTTCATGTATACGCACCCGCGTGCGCACAATAACGAACGGCCTTTGAAAAACCTTCTGTTTTTTTTACATTTTCCCAGATTTATTTATGTGTTTATTCGTAAAACGATTCTGCGAATTATTTTTCTTGATATTTTATTCGGTTGAATCGTTGAGTTTGGTGGAAAATTTTCGGAACTGCAAGGTAAATTTGGGTATCGCTCGATTGTTGTTGTACGGTTGATTGTTTTTGATGTGAATTATGTTTTTATAATTCACAGTTGTGTGTGTTTGTGTTTGTTTTGAGTTTGGAAATATTATTTAAATATTAAAATGAAATAACAATATGTATTTTTATGACGAATTGTGTGAAAAGTTTTCAATTCCCACTGTGCACTTTCGAATAGCGATTTCCTAGAAAATATTTCCACTAAAGAAATAAATCGAAAACAAACATTTTAAATAAATAAAACTCTCTAGTTGCAATTTAAATAAAATCTGAAGAAAAGTCATGCAAGTTTTTTCGCAAGTCTTACAATTCTTTTTTTTTCGTTAATAATCATTAACAAACTAAATATACTTTTAAAATACACAAAAATAATACTTAACAGTGACAAAAAGGCAACCAATAATATATATATAAATATATATATCGTAAAACGAAAGAAAATGGCCCGAAATAAAATAACATCATCGAAGCTTGAACGAAGGGAGATTTCAATTTGATCAATTTTAACGCGCCCGTCCTCCTTATTATTACTGCTTCGATTTTTTTTCTTCCGTGTGTTTTTTCTTCCTTTTTTATATAAATATATTTTTTCCGTCTATATAATCGTCCGTGTACATATAATAATGTGTACTTTTTTGCTTTTCGACCTTTTTCAAATTCTCATCGAAACATTTGGCCCGTTTGTTTTTATTGTTTCGCCCAATTATGGAACGTTCGCTCACCTTCGATTCGAATCCGAACTTATATTACGGCTTAAAGCGAAACTGGCGCTCAAACTGGGTCTGAGCCTACACTGGGCCTTTCTGGGCCTAGAATTGGGCTCAGAATCGGCGTCGGGAAAGGGATTTGGAGTGTGAGCGCTCAGATCGTAGGCTCCGTACTTAATTGAAAATTCAATAATGCTCGAAATTGACATCAAAGGAAAACAATTCAAGTCGATGAAAAATACAATAAAATAAAATAAACAAAACTGGAGGTCGAAGCTGGATAAAGAAGGGCGGAAAATGTTCGTAAAAAAACGGGCCGGTGATTTTCCGTGTACAGGACATCCGGGACTTGGCTTTGATACGTTTAAAAATATACATGTGTATATAAATAAATAATAAAAAACGGGCGGGAAAAGGATAAAATGTTCGCATTATCGTTGAATCTTGACGATGAAAATGGAATAATATATTTAATACGGGGTCCGTTTTTTTTTTTAAATGCAATATGTAATGGAAAATAATGTACGTTTACTGGAAAATACTAAAACATCTTTGTATGTTTCAAACTGAATCTCCATACGATATTAACATTTATTTCCATTGTTTCAAATTTTAAAACGCTATTCATAGAAACCCATCAAAATTTTCATTTTCAAACAAATTTTCAAACAAACAAATGTTTACCGCTGGCTTTTCACCCAAAATTAAATGTTTCCCACTAAATACCAAATTTTTATCATTTAAAATTAAACACTCCTTTTCAAATAAAATCTTTTTGATTTCAAAATAAATGATTTTCATTTAAAATCTTCGTCCATTCAAGTCGATCCCTCATTGGTTGAAAATATTTTTTCGCTATTTTCATTCCCATTTGTAGTACCGGTAAGCGACATCGTACATTTTTACATACCTGGAATTAATTATTCACAATTACATATATACTACATAATTAAATCAATCTGAAGACCAATCGATACTGACAATAAGTCAAACGCCGAAAGTTTGTTTTCAACAACTTTACGCAGGTAGAGACAAATTATTTTACAATCGTCTGAATCTTCAGAGTCAAGATCAAACAGCCCTACTGTATTAAGTTGTTCAAAAAAATCATTTAAATTTTATAAACTACATATATTAATATGATTTTTTTTCTTGTCCGTTTTTTTACCCGATGTTTGGTGATATTAGCGGATGTTTTTCGAAATTCAAAGAGCACCTTGAGGAGGTTACTACCTTGATCATAGCAACAACTGAAACTGAAATAAAAAACTGAAGTGATAGAATGTTAATATGAAGGAAAGAGGGGAAAGAGGACTTATTCAAACGCGCATTCAGCACATACTAGTGTACCGAACACCGACAACAATTGTAATTATTGTCACAATCAATCGCAATGCTGACACATCACTTCGTGATCAATATATAGGGCTGGTAATCAGAATCATGTTTCGGAATCTTCTCATTAACGAAAGATTTTCTGATCAAACGGTTAAATATCAAATTTGATACAATCGAGCACTAGTTAAAAACGGAATCATACTCTAGCCATACCCCCAGCTTGAATCATCATCATTACGATTGATAATCCCGCAACATACCGCTGCGCCATGAGATGACTAATTTGAAACAAAAAAAATATACATTTAATTCAAAATGGAGAATATTTCATTCGAAATGGAAAGTATTTCGTTCGAAATGAAAAATATTCAACTTAGGATGAAAAACCTATGTTATTATACAAATTTCCACGAAACAAAACCAAAGTAAAAAAAACTCAACCTTACCCGAACCAATCGAAAAAAAACAGTCCGATATCAATTTCAACCCAACACACGCGAATAAAGAAACAAATCAAAACACAACCCTCTCATTCTCGCCGATCTAATCCTTCGCGAAAACCGCGCTTTCGGTCGTCAACGCGCGGGAAAAATCCCCGATCGTGAAAAATTCAAATTTCCAACCGCATCATATCACATGCGGGAATGATTGAATTACGTCCGCCGTGTCGCGTGATCGGAAAAATACGACCGCGAATATTGAGATTGCGCGATAAGGCCCCGGCTCGGCTCGAACATCGGATTTAATCATCCGTCGTAAAAATGACGATTGCATTGCATGTTTTAATTTTACGACCGACAATTAAGCGGAGGGTGAACTGTTAAATGGGGCAAAGGGCGGCCGAAAGTTTGGGCGATTTCGATTGTGGCGTTCGAGTAGTTTTCGATGGGTTTTTTTTTAATTTTCATTTCGATAGGAAATTGTTGTTTTTGTATTCAGATTAATTTATATTGACATCTTTTGTATGAACTTGACGTTTTTAAATTTAAAGTAATACATAATAATAAATATTTGACCATCAAATCAATATTTTCGTTGAAAATACAAATTTGCATTCAACCGAGTGCGTTTTTAATTTAATTAGAATAATTTTTGTTTTTATTGAAAAAAAAATATTAAAGATTTTACAATAAATTTTTTTAAGCCAGGTGTCAACGAAATTCGGATCCAATTTTTAAAAATGTTTTTGGATCGAACTTGTTTTTTGTTGCTCTTTGAGAAGAATTAAACTTGAAGATATTTATCTTCAAGTTTGATATCTAGTCCGCCGAACCTCAATTTTTTATGTTAAAGTTCTAAAGTTTTAAATTTTCTCGGTCCCTGACTTGAACAATCGCTCAATAAGAAAATTTAACTCTCGACAAAAGAACATAATATTTCCCAAATAAATTTTCGATCTATATGATTTTTTCTGTAATTATATAAAAAAATCATTGATAATCCAAACTTTCTAACGAAATTCTTTAAAACCAATTTTTTCTACACTGAAGTCATTTTTTTTACTCCGGATGAAATAATTTTAGCACAGAATAGAATTTCCAAAAATATCTTCAGATAATTACACGATCATTCAAAATCTAAATATTTAACGTATAAATAAAGTTAGCAATGATATAATGTCGCCGGAATTATACGTTCAAAATGCATTTGTAACTCGAGAATATCTGACAAGCTTCACTAAACCTGTCGTAATACCATTTTGAGTGAGTGAAATTCAATTCTGAAGTGTTTCGCGAATTTCCTGAAATTCCATAGCCTCGCATAGTGTATGCGGGCAAAGAGGGGTCGAAAGAGATTTTCAGCAAGCCCCCAAAGAACCGTTCCCTTTCCTGAAAAAAGGTCAACCATCCAGGCCTCCGTGTAGCATGTTAATGTAATTAATTTACAGTAAATGAGTTTTTTAAGTAAATCCCGGCGGAACACAAAAATGTACGAGCTTGTAACATTTGAATTAGGATCAAAAAGAGCTGTGCTTTTTTTTAAAACGGAAAAAAATAAGTGAGAAATTTGGGTGGCTTTGTTCCTTAATTGACTATGTGTTGCAAATTTGAAACTCGCATTTACACAGGCAGCTAAAATAATGAGTTTAATTATATCTGTCTTATTTTATTAATTAATTCTTAAAATCAAAAATTTTTTCAAAGTCCAGAATAATATCGTATTAACACTTACAGGACCGCGCATCGCGCCGCTCGACTTCCGGGTGGGACCGCAAGTTTTCGCAAAAAATCGCACA
>JAOXNN020000032.1:653012-664250 GCA_028571205.2 Hydropsyche betteni | reverse complement strand
ATAGGCAAAGCCAGAGGCAGTAGGTAATAAGCATCATATTATAGACGTTAACTGTATACGCATATAAAGACTATATTCGCGAAAAAGTCGCGAGCATCATCGAACAGATGGACACACAAATACACAGAAATTCGCTATTATATATAGGGGATCATCATCATCATCATCATCATAAAAATAAAAATAAAAAAAAGTCACGAGCGTCATCGACACAGACAGACAGACGAACACACAGAAATCCGCTATCATATATAGGCGATTTTTGGTTTTACGATTTTTTTGCTTTTCTTTATTTTTTCACTGTTTTTATTTAAAATTTCATCTATAGACAAACCATCAATTAGTAAAAAAAATATGGGATTACCGGTAAATGAAAACTACAGTAAATTTGACCCCCACAAAACACAATGACGAAAAAAAACAACTCTAACGAGATTATACAAAAAAAAAAACATCAACACTAACCACCGCCCAAACCAAACCGCTCAAACCCACACATTTAACTATCGACAAACATACAAACGAACCGATCACAAAACTCCCAATCCCACCGGCTTATCAACCATCTGGTCACCCTACCGAAGCGAAGAAGCCATAGCAGAGGTCAGGTGTCACAGTGCGGTGTACCCGCGCCCCATATGTTGCCGACCCCTGTCAAGCTCCGAATGATTTATACTAGAATCGCAGATTGTTCGAGTGTTGCCTGCGAAAAAAAACGGCTAGGCCGCTTTTTGCCGAGTTTGTCCTGTCGCCGAGTGGATCACCAAATGGCCCGTTCTATGATCCATCGATCTAACGAATTTCGCAACGTGCGTGTCGTTTGCCGTTAATTGGGCATGCCGTGTGTGGTTTGCGGCGAGGTTTATTTTTAGGCGTACGAGCGGTTCCGTTATGTCGTTGCGTTTTATGCTTCGGCGAAATTAATTATCGAGAATATTAACGGGGTAATTCTAATAAATTATTCTGTAGTGTGCGAAAATAACTGACGTGTTTGGTGAGAGTTTATTGAATGGGCGAACATTTTATAAAAGTAAATTGAACGTGATTGATATCTGCGAAGGGGAACAAATCACTTTTAATGTACGTGACATAGTTTTTTTTTTAAATATAAAATCAACCAAGTTGTTCTAAAATAAATAGTTTGTGTTGTTTATTGAAATTAATTTTATTTCATATTCGAGTCATACATAGATTTTGATCGAACAACGCCGCCACAGTTTAACACTGTTTACAAATGGTAATCGAAACTATAATCGTTTCCCCAGATATTTGAGTGATAGCCTTCGTAAGATTTTTCATAATCTGGGAAATATTGGTCTTTGTGTAGTTCGATTTGGGAAACTTCGTATGGTTTCTGGATTTTAGTCAATGCCTTGTAATCGTCGAAAACTGGGGCTTGTTTGTAGATCGGAACTTGCTTGTATACCGGATACGGTTTATATACTGGAACTTTTTTGTACACAGGATATGGCTTGGGCACAGGAATCACTTTGTAAATATAAACCGGTTCATTAAAATTTTTTTCATGTTGAAACCTGTAATTCGTTTGAAAAATAATAATAATTTCTTTGCAAAATAAGATGAACTATTATATTTCACACAGTTATGTTACATATTGAATTTATATAAATATTTTCGTTACTCACCCATATGGTTTGCCTTCTACGACAATCAGCGTTAATGCAAAAATTACCTTGAACAAAGAAAAACCATTTTCATATATTCATGTTATAATTTCGCAATCATATATTGTAATGAGCGTCGCGATTGTTAAATGAACACATTTTTGCATAGTACAAATAAATAATAAGCTGTTGGTTAATACAAATAAAGTAAAAATATGTTTTCAAAACGCTTCGCTATAATTTTTTTATTGTCATAATAATCGCATAATACAAAGTTCAGTAATATTATATGATTCATAGAAACAAATAAAAACTCACCAGTAGTTTCAGCGACATGTTGTCTATCGTTTCTAATACACGAATGTAATTTCGAAGTTTTTTTTCGCTTTTATATTTACAAGAAAAAACTCCCACTTTGTTTTTTCGAATGAATAAAAAACGAGTTACTCAATTGCTCAATTGAATTATTAAAAGTTTCTTATTTTTATTACTTTTCTTTGAATTTTATACGAAAAATAATAAATCCAAGTAGCTCACGGACAGCATAAAGTTTCCATTTTTTTGTATTAAACATGAACTTTATAATAAATCAGGCAAGTGTATATTAAATATAATTTGCATGTCGAACAAAAAGATATTTGTTTATGCAAAAATAAAAATACCGCAAATTATTTTGAGTATCAAAATTTTTTTTTTATTATTTCTATTATATTTCGACTTTAATATGAGAAAATATTATTTGATTTCTGTGATAATATGGTAGTTTATGAAAATATTATCTTTTAAAGTTGAGATGCGTTTTAATCTATTAAAACATTAAGTTAATTTGACATTTTAACAACAATAAGTAGTATAGATATCAGTAATATTAAAAAATACAGGTAAAATATAACATAGATGAATACAGGAAGTTATAATTTATTATTTTTTTCAATTTTGGCATATGCACCCACACTAATAATCAAGTTATAACAACATTTCACTTTACTCACTAATTAATTCTGCCTATTTTTAGGAAAAATCAATTTATTTATGCAAACGTCGAAAAACTTTCGACACATTGCAATTTATTAAAATTTCATCGCTTAATAATTTTTTCTATGCAAATTAGACGAAAGCGTAAAATGTGCAACACCCACCGTCGCCATATTTTCCTTTCGTACACATCTTACTCGATACACCAACAAATTAACCCCTCGTAAGAAAACCCAATAACACATAACAAAACCTTAATTAAAAAAAGATTAAGTCTACGGAAAAAGCTTAATCTGCGTAAGGACAAGCGCGGACGGCGCGCAGATTAAGCGTTTAATTCATCGCACACGAAATTGCTTCTGTGTGTAAGCAATCCTGCTGAAATGGAACTAGAGTAATTCATAACGTACACTTGTTAACCTTATAAAGGATTTTAATTAAAACCCGTTGAACCGTACCTGAAAAACCAACGTACACAATGCGAGTACACGCGTACTTACGCTGACCGCAACGTGGGTTTCGACTCGTCCCATGGTTGTTTCGGTTTCCGCATAATTAACGATCGAAACGATTTTTTTCAGTTCGAGTAATGAAATCCGCAACGATGAAAAGGTTTTTCAGGTTTCCGATACAATTAGTGCGGTGAGTGTCGATGGGTTTGATGCTTTTCACGCATATAATCGACGCGTTCGAATTTTACCAATGCAAATAAATTATCAATGTTTTTTGGTGTGTTGATATTTTTATACCTCAAATTCAACTTTGTACTATACAAATCAAATTGAATCGTTTAAGCTTTAGAATTCAATCTTTTTTCAATGAAATTCGACCGTGAGAAATTTAGGAAAATCATTAAAAAAATCACGAGTTTATTTCTTGTAATTAATGAAATACAATTAGGAATGCCATTAGCGGTAAACTAGTTTACCGGTTAATGATCCAAATAACAGTTTTGCAATTTACCGGTAAATAAAAAAAAATATTTTCTCTTTCGAATTTTTTGAAAAAATGTTCAATTGTGTTGGTGTCCGGTTTGTTAGAGAAATATTGTTGTTTTTTTTTGGAAAGCATTTTTTTTTTTTTTTCATTACTTTTTCCGGTTTTTATTCAAAATTTAATTCATCAGTAATTACTAAAAGAATAATGTATTAATGGCAAATGAAAATAACGGTAAATTTGGCCTCCTTGCCATCAATACAATCTATTATTTAATTTTGAAAATCTCAGTTGGTGGTTTTAACAACTTTCAACATACATAATTAATTTTTTTTTTTTAATAAATTATTATTTAAAAATACATACCTAACATTTTTTATATTTTTCATAAAAATTGAAAAATAAACAAAATAAACTTATGATGGTTAAATTTGATTTATAAATGATTAAATTTTTGGAATATTATATCTGTATGAAAATTATTTATAGTTGAATTGATAAAAAAAAACTTTGAAACGTCGACAAATGACTGACAAACAAAAAAAGTTTACGAGTATCGCACATATTGTAAATTTGCCCACACGCCGTACAATTTATACGCGGAAAAATATATTGAAGAGCCAACCACTTTGGCGGTATTCAAATTCGGTCGTGAAAGGAGCATAATAAAGCGTCATGTGTAACATGACATAAAGAATAAATAAGCCCTTATCGTATTATACACTTGCGTTGTGGTATATACAACTTTTTTGATGGCTTGATAATATTTTTACGGGCGCCGCATTACGCTCTGTTTTAGCTTATTGTGAGATTTCCCTTTGACGTGAAATCGGGGGGAAAATGTGGAACCCGAAAATTATGCGGAAAAGTGAAAATCGCGAAAAGATCAAAAAGTTATCGACGTTGATTTTTTTGACGTGACTCGTACGCGGACATTTTGAAGATTATTCATTTGAAAAATTCAGTTTTGCGTTTGAGTTTTTACAAATTGTTTAACTAATTATTTTTTCATTCATGGTTCAACTTTACCACTCTCGAAATTTATTATTTTTTTAAGAGGAAATTTATTCGTTTATTCTTCCTAGAAAATTTCAATATGTTATGACTCACAACTTTTTTATTTAAAATATATTTTCCATTCATATTATACATTTCGCTTTACTGCGCATTTCCCGTCATTTCACGTTTTGAAGAAGTCTCGATAACATAGAGATATTTTTCCAACCAGGCATATAGATACTACTAAAAAATGACACACTTTTCCCCTGCGTACGTTTCATTACGAAAGTATACGAACATGTTATATTTTCAATATGGAATTTCAAACGAAAACGTCATAAATGTCTATATCCGATTCGTTTCCTGCAATCGTGCGCTGTATTTGGCACGAATCGTTAAATTTCACTTTGCTTTAAATACGTGCAAACGAAAATTGCCTGATTTGATTCATTTGAGTATTCGAGTATTTTATTTATTTGTCGGATTTCACATTGATTACAACAAACTACAACTACTAACTGAAAATTTAAAAAATTAATAATAATTCATTCATTCATTGAAAATTTAAACCAACATTCAGCTTTCAAAATACAAATTCAGCCACTTATAAATCAAATTCAATTTTTTTTCTGTCAAGTTCAACCTTTTATAACTCGAACTCAACCATCGGAAACGTATTAAATATTTTATGAATTATATGATTTAAATATTATATGTTAAAATAAGTACGGTGTTAGTTATGACGACATGATAGTTCTAGAAAGTCCAAATCTATCATAATCCGGTTTTTTTTTTAATTACCGGTTAATTAAATTTTCAATAAAAACCGAAAAAAATAACGAAAAGTAAAAAAAGCATAAAACCAAAAATACTTTTTAAACAGAATTTTTTTTCATATTCGAAATGGAAAAAAAATATTTATTAGTAAATATTAAAAAATTACCGGTACTGGATTCCCTGGATCATCCATAAGGTAAGACAGTTCATATTTTTGTGGTTTTATGTGTAAAAACCATTACCTGAAATTATCGAAATCGAATTAATGAATAGGTATATCATTGATATGATATATCAACGGTCTTAATACTACACTTCCAACTTAATAATACTTTCCATTTCTAAAAGGCTGTATTTATATTGTAAAAGATAAACTTTTTTTTTTTTAAATACATTTGCAATATTGAAACACCATTTCAACCAACATAATTGAATGAAAACAATTCAAATTTTTTAGCATTTATCTTATCAGAGTGTAACCTTTTCATTTTTATTACGCAAGAAAACACAATCAGCTACCGAACTGCGTCCCGCAATAAATTCCATACAAACCCACGAAAACAACATCAGATCAGAAAAGGGAATCCGAACAATAGAAGAACAAAATAACTCCGATCCGAAACACACTTAAGCGCATTTGCATCAACGAACTTCCGAGATAAGACGTCCCGACACCCCTCGCACGAAAATAAACCCAATAAATTCATTTAAATATGCTAATCGGGCGCAATAACCGCCATTGTACGTACACAAAATAAGCGTAACCGTACATATTATATTTGCATCGGCGTATCTCAAGTGCCAGACGACACGCGAGTCCCGAACCGGCTAATTTTCGAACGTTCGTTTTTACATCCGTGTTTCTTTTTAATGAGTAGATTAAAATTCACGCTAATTACAGCCGTTTCACCCCGCCGGGGGGTGTTGCCGATGTCGCCCGCCCACCCGCTAAGGGACGGACGCCCAGAAGGGATGGGACGGTATTTATTCGCGGTAGGTCCGAGTCTAGGCTGAAAGTTTTAAAATGAGTATCAAATTCGCATCTGCATGAAGTGTTGAGGTCGGGACTGTTTAAGGGCTGGGGGCTGGGGCTGTTTGGGGCGTTTTGGTTGATGGGTTTTTGGGTGGGAGTTTGATATTGTGGGTTGATCGATTGATTTTGTGTGGGTATTTGGCTATGGTGATTATGGTTGAATGTTTTCGTTGTGCAGTGTGAACTATTGGAATTTTCGGTTTTTCGTCTGATGTGTTATGCAGTTGAAAAATGGCGAATGTGCCTTAATTTTGAAAATCGATTAGATATCTGTATGTTCGTTCAAAAAGGTTTTAAACAGATTTTTTTTTTATTTGAAAGTTTTGGGCTGTTTTTTAAACAAGAAATATCAAAAAACTCTAGTCTCCCTTTACTTCAGTAATTGTTTGCTAACTTTTTTTGTTTATTTTAATAACTAATGAAGAATATGAATATTATTTTCAATTGATCTGGTACGATAAACGAGTATTATATTTTCGATACCACCAATTAATCGCCAATTTTCTTCACATATGAAACTAAAAACTTTAGAACATCATCAATTCAATCCTCAATCAATCCATAATATCAATCATACTTTCCAACCTTCTTCTGAATCACTTATTCAATCAACCTATAATATACCATACACACATAATCAATTGCATTATCTACTAATACCCCTGAATTCTCACCTGAATCAATAAACCACCAACAGCAACACACATCTTTCTACCCAAAAATAAAAATTCAACACACAAACACATACACCAAATTTCATTTTTCACCCAGCATTTTCCCGATATCGTTACCAGCAACAAAATCGACAATCAGCACAATTTTTACTCGGACGCCGAACAGAACCGAGCGAATTCTCACAGTACAAAGACGCGTCCCGATGCTTTGATAACTCACCCATTACTTTGATGTTGCAATAAAATTTAATATCGAACCGTCGGCACACCATGAATATTAATATTGTGCCGCGTTTTTGTCTCCGGCCCCCTAGGTGATAAATATTTAAATATTATAAACGACACGCGCGTGCGCACCGAAAAGGCTCGGTTTCGCATTGTGTACCCGACGCTTGTTTATTCTTTCCGTATTTATTTCTCGTTCAAATATTCGGGTTGGTCTTTGTTTTGTTATCAAGCGACTGAGTTCGGGGAAAATTGGCGTCGGTTTCGTCGGAAAATTCGAACGAATGTGCTCACCGAAATTGTCGCGGCAAATCCGAACAATTAACTCCGTTTTCCAAGATGCGCTTCCGCTTGGAAATTTCGAATGTGTTTATGAACAATGCGAACTTTGTGCAGCGGTTCAACTTATGCGCATTTCGGATAATCCAATAAAGCCCGTTTGTCATCCGAGAAAATTTTGAATTCAATGGAAATATTTTATTTTATTTACGGCGCTTTGATATTTTCGCAGTATATATTGTATTATATAATAAAATTTCATTTTATATAATACGAACATAATAACATAATCGTTGAATGTTTAATGATTACTTTCATCGCTCAACCGTTTCGTTTCCACAAATTTTTAAAACTATTTTTACTAGTTGTGTTAATTTTTTTAATATATTTTACATACACAATCGGTAAGCCACAAACGATTTGAATAAAATTCACTCAATGGCCGTATTATAATATATATGTATTTGAAAAATATTTTAAATACACATATAATACGTAATGCAATTAATATTTTTGCCTATAATATATTTTGAAATGAGTTGTTGAAGTGAAAAAATCTCAAATATCAGTTCTGATGACCCATATTTGAATTCACCCAAGTTGAAGAAAAATATGAATTTTTTTCGGCCGCATTATTTTTAGACATATTTAAAGATGTTTTTAAAATGGGATTTAAATTAATTTCCCTATATTTAAGCTATGAGAACAAAGTCCCCATCAGTAGGCGCAGGGCGATGAACTGGACACTAATTTTCAGTATTACTAGTAATAGCAATTATCTATATATTATATTACGGTACAATACAATACAATAGTATCGTATTGTATCGTATCACATTGCATAGTAATTTGATACTGATTGGGTATATTATTTATCCTTGATTAGATATTGCACTATATTATAGTGTTGTATAAAAACAAAATTAATTAAACTTTGACTTTGATAAACTACAAATAATCAAATTATATTTCTATACATAAAAATTAAAAAAAAATGGTTTACTATTACATAGACCCATCATAAATCAAAATTTTGCATTTAATCTAACCCAAATTAATAATAAATAAAAAAAAACAGCCTGGAAACGGGAACTAGCCGAGTTGCCCCGATTCGCGCATATACGCACATATATTTTTTGCGAGTCGACGTTATCGATAGACATTAGGCCTTTTCGGAATATTATATCAGTTCGGTGTGCCCGTTAAACCTCATCGGTCCCGAGGGCCGAATTTCGAAGGGTCTGCCGTTTTGTTCCAGTACCGATGGTGCAGGTCCGCCTTAAAAAATAATAAAGGTTTTGAGTGAAACGCATTACCCGCAAAACCGTAATATTGTGCGCTGAAAGTTCGTAGATAAATGTTTCATACAAAGTTCCCACTCAAAATCAAAACTCGAGTGTGTAAGAGGGTATCGTGTGTTGTCCGATTTTTTTTTGTGAACGTAAAGCGTGAATGTTTATTTTCGATATTCATGAATTCTCACCGACGAAATGAATTGGTATTGTTTGCAAATTGTGTTGTTCACGTGTTTTCGAATTGATCAATTTTTAAATTCTGATGTTGAGTTTCGAACGATTCGTTGGTAATTTGCACTTTTTTGTTTATGAAAACTAATGACGAAATAAAGTGGATAAAAAACGCGTCTCAGTTTTTGTTCACAAAAGATTTCCTCAATTTCTTACAATTATCTAGATGCCTTTACGCTATTTACTCTCATTAATTGAAAATCTCGAGTAAATTATATTAAATGGAAATAATTCATTAAAGCAACATTCCCAAGTGACTTGCCGTTGTGATGAATGGTACACTGAAACAATGCTTCTCCACCATTTTATATACTGAGTTGCTTGTGTTCGTATTTAATATTGTACTCTACGAAATCTTGCGAAAGACGAACTTTTCAAATTGTCAAGTCGTGTTCTGACATCGATACGCATTTACATAAATATATATTTTAATGTAAGCATTTTTTAAACGAAGCATTTCGACTGTAACTTGAAAAATCTCGATTTTCCATTGAAAGTGTGTTTCTAACAGAATTTCGAATTTTCTTTGTACGCTCGGATCAAACTGAAAGGCATTCAAATTGTAGATTTAATAGTTTACTTTACAATATCGTCTGCAGATTTCAATAGAATCATAACACAGATAATATTCTATTCGTGCGAAAAGCGAAAAATGACGAACGCTCATTCAAAATATAATATGTCATTTCAACGTGAAAATCGCCATTGGGAACGAAACCTGGCCGAATTCTAAAATTTATTTATTTCCGAAAATTAAATCGCAGCCCGAACTTTGACAAGCTAGGCCTTTGTTTATGTGTTTGCGGCTATGTCTGTCAGATTTACGTGTCAAGAAGTGAAACGAGAAGCAAGGGATGAAAAAGCAATTATTTGAACGTTCACGGGGCGCGCGACATTTATCCGCGGTTGCCGATATCCCGACCCCTATACATTGTATTATATAATATATTAAATGTTTAGAACGAACCCATTGTTCCACAATAAAATGATTATATAGGCTCGATTGTAGGCTTCAATTTTATTATGTTATCTACGTGTTATGAGCGCGTATTATCTTAGTACAATCAATATATCACGCGCAGATTTCGCATTTTATCAGGTTTGGGCTTTATCTGTACAGTTCTGATCACTTTCGGCATTAAGCAAATTCCTCTGTTTATATAAATTAATTAATACAATACGCTTCTTGGAAATTTATATATTATTCTTATTAGGGTCGATCTGCTACTGTGAATTTCAAAAGGATACGTCGAGTTAATTGTGCTCGATTTTTTTTCTGTATTCTTTTCGGAGAATTAAGTTGAACGAAAATAAATGATGTGCGTCTCTCATTAAAAAATTAAATGAAAAAAATTTTTACGGAAAAAGATACCTTTTTCCGTATTCAAAATATCAAACGGGAGTGTCTCCTTTTCAATATTCCGCTTTCTTTATACATTATATATTTTCCTTTTTTATATGCAATTAAATGTGACAATTTTCCCGGGCTGAATTTTTCTTGAGAACTGAACTCGCTTATTTCGTATTTCTTTTTTATATTAATTAAATTACAGGTGAGATTTTTTACTTCACTTCGGATGTCTTCCCCAGAAAAATAAACGTCACCGTATTGTGTCCAACGACAAACTCCACTTTTTTTTTTTAATTAAATATTTCCACTCGCAAAAACCTACACACACATAACAAACGCCACTTTTCCCACACAGTGCATCATTCTTCGCATCAATGAAAAACTTCGCCCTCAATCGGCAGCCGAACTATTCCTATTAAATAAAACTTTCACGGATGCCATCTCTCTACCTCCATCTAACCGAGGATTTTCCCGTTTTTTTTTTTTTAATCTTCGTTCATCGGAAAGTTTCAAAAGCTCAAATTTCTCGAGTTTTTGCCCGGGCCGAACTCGAGCGTGTGGCTTTTCCCCGGATCCGGCGAACTCTCGCTAATTTAAGTTTTTCGTGTGTTTCACAGGGGACGTCACCAAAATCCGAGGCGTCGAAGGTTCCAGAATAGTCCTCAACTGCGGAAAGCCCAGCAACGACGCCGTGCTTCTGGTCGTGTGGTACAAAGGCGAAAACTCGATATACAGGTGAGGACCATTCGAAACATATCAATAATCCCCTATATATAATAGCGGATATCTGTCTGTCTGTCTGTGTGTGTGTGTGTGTGTGTGTGTGTCACAATGACGC
>JAOXNN020000032.1:617009-643864 GCA_028571205.2 Hydropsyche betteni | reverse complement strand
TTATGTTAATTTTGTATCCAGAAATCGTGGTAGGGCTTATTCTCGGGAAAAAATGTTCGTGCGTAAGAAAATTTGTACTCCTCGTAGGTATATGTGATATCTCATTCAACAATGGTTTGCTCATAAATAAATAGTTCGAATGCTTATTTTTTTAATAAAATACAAAGTTTTAATTAATGAAAAAATCGCAAGGTCGGAAATCGAACAAAAATATGCAAACATGTTTTAGCGAAAATTTGAAAGATTAAACTACATATAGTCAAGGGAATCTATTTAAAAAATGTATATATGTGCAAAATCTTAATTTTATGTACGGAGTACCGATTCAGACCACTGTGATAACCAGTCACAAGTACCACATTGTCGGTCTGGGTCTTATTTTCGGAGTAGGGCTTATTCACGGGATAGGATTGAAAAAATTCTTAAAATCACGGTAGGGCTTATTTTCGGAGGAGGTCTTATTTTGTGAGAACACGGTATCAAATGATTTCGTTACGCTTGTATGTGACGATTTCGAAAGGTTTTCGAATTTAGATTGTGTTTTGAAATTGGTATAGATTTTTGGATAGTTTAAAGATAAATTTTTGAGTAGTTTAGGTTTTAGAATACCAGTGGTTTCAGAATAGGGTTAAAATATTATTTCTAGGACATGAAACGGCCACGCACTCATTTTTTAATATTATGTTATTCATAAATGAACGTTTTCGCTATCTTTTTTTATTTAATATGCATATAATTTTATGAAATTTCATTATTTGAAATTGGCAATTTCAAGATGTTTCATTTATATTTATTTATTCAAATAACCTGAAAAGCCATTGCAGTTTCGACAACTTTTTTATTACATAAATTATATGTAAATTATAATTATTCATTATCTTGCAAAATAAAGTTGAATATTAATTAAAACAAATCAAGTTTTATTAAATTGTATTTAATATATGTTTTAGATAGCTTGAAGCGTTATTAGTACTCACCAATTTTCTGTTTTTACACGTTAATTATATATCAAACAAATTTAAACTATCAATATAATTAATGAAGTGTGGTATCAGATACTAATTTTTAAAAAAATATGAATAATTGGTCAGATGTAATAATAAATATTTAAAAATCACACCTGTCCCTTATTGGTACACAAAGTATAAAAAACTTACTATTTAAACAAAGTGCTAGAATTTTCTAAAACTTTCACTTTATTATTGTTGATAAAAGTATTTCGAATAATTATTCGGATAAAATAATGTCATAAAATATTATATTATTAATATTAAAAATAAAAAAAAGATACATTGTTACAAGCAAAAAAAAAACATATCGGATGTTGTTCCAAGATGAATTTTCAAAAACAACACCAATGAAAATAAGCATGAATATAATATTTAAAAACAAATTTTCCTTTTCAAGAAAACGCAAACAATTATCATACTGCTCGCAGCATATTAAAGATTTTCCATCATCATTCGCCAAAGTAAACACGATCCCGAACGAAGCACACAATCCATATTTTCACACAAAACGTAAAAGCGTTTACCCTCACGCGTCGCCGTGCACAAACCAAAACATATTTTTATTTTATCAAACAATAAACCAAGGCAGACGAAAGGTTCGAGCCTTAAAACCTTACATTCCGCGACAGTAAAACCGAACGGTGCAAGCTCGCACTTTATACCGATACACGTTACACCACACATTTATGACGGTGCCCATAAACCCGCAAACCGGGAAATAATACAATCAGCAGCCGTAAAATGGCGGTCGAGTTGGTGGAAAACGGCGAAAAATTAAATTTTGATAAACACGCCGATTAACTCTTTATTTCGGGGCGAAACAGTTCGCAACTATCGGCCGGCAGACTTTGACGTCGGAAATTAATCATCGTGCCGATTAATTAGGCGAAAACCTCCCTCGGCGGAGTCTTGGCGAATTTTCCTAGCGTGGAAAATTCGGAGCGGAAAATGGAAAACGGCGCCGAAAACAGACCCCGGCGCGATAACCTTTCGTCGCATTTTAATTATTGACTGCCGCGGGGCCTTCAATAAATCACACTTATCACAAAGTCGATGACAATAATGAAAGAGAACAAATTAGGTGTGTTTGTTCATTCGTGGAAATTATACGGGGGCTAATTCTATTCAAACTGCGGATCGTTTGCGAAATTTCAAAGGCCGTATAAGAAAACCGACTGTATAATCATAAAACATTGAATTGTAAAAAGACAAATTAATAACAATTCTGGGGCTATTATCCGACTCGCGAAGCATTAACATCGTACAAACCATTGGTTTTTAAAACGAGAGATTCGACTGTGGAAAAAACCGATTCTGAAGATATTTTCGACGATTCGACCTAACAATCCGCGAACAAAAAAATTAAAGGATCGGCCATAAACAATCCGCCAAATGGAGCGATCCAAGGAGGAGGCGGACCTACCAATTTTGCAGACAGTGTACTTTTAATAAATCGCCCATAACTATTTTGAATCACTATTTTATTACGTCTACAAATCTCCGAAGGAACACGGCCCACTTACTACGACTCTGATTCTGCAAGCGTAATATTTGCAGTTGGAGACGTCTAAATTTCTGAGTGTAAAATACAAATATTTTTCGACTTGAGTTCGTTTATATTATGTAATGTATGGAGGCTCAGATTAGAGTGTGGGCGTTTGTTTTAACACATCGAAAAGTTTACCTAACTTGTATATTTCGTTTTTGATATTGGACCACTTGTGTAACGCGTTGTATGTAAACATAACCGTTTCCCTTTAATTAAACAACCTCTTATGAAGCTGCGAAACAACATGACATTAACTACGTCAGATTATTTAGAAGCCCACTCCTCGACCTGTGCCAATGCTTATGTTAAATATTAGAAAATGTGACTGCGGAAAATAAATTAATTTTGTTTGTTTTGTATAATATCGAAAATTTATTTAATCTTTTTTTAATTAATTGATTATTTCACTATAAAAAATATTTTATTTCGATTAATTCTTTATCAATTTTCATTTATTTTGTTCAGCGGAAATCAAAGAACATTCGTATAATCTCAAATTAACAAACGCTCTAAAGACAGCATTAAGAAACATTTACTCGTAACAATTTAATAATAGAAAATTCAACAACCTGAGCTCTCAAAATCTCGACGATAACGAAATAACTCACCATACACACAACAACGACGAAACAATTGTCGAGACTCCTCGAGGATTTATTTCGGCTGCACCTCTTCTTCAGAAAACGAAGAGCCTGCTTCACTGATTAAACATCCGGGACTCGAGCTGAAAGTCCGTTCTGTGCGTGTTTTTCCGAACTGGAAAACGGAAAATCGCCAGGACGAGAGCTTCCCGCCTAAAGGGCGAAGAGAGCGCGTTAAAATGACACCCGGATAATTAACAGTGTCGACGAAAAAGTGTATATATGCGTGTAGATGTATTTGTATGTATATACAAAGCCGGGAACAAAAACAAAACAAGGAAAAAAGAATTGTATAAAGCGTCCCGCAGCAGCGTCGGCTTTGGCCGCTCGAAAATTCAATGTTTGATCTAATTAAACGGACGACGCCGTTTATTTGCGAAGCGATTCGAGCCGAGATTTATTTGTGTGGATTTTTTAAACTTGAAAATCGTAATTGTATAGCAATTTCAACGATTTTCATAAATACATAAAACACGCGAAATTTTCCGGTTATCTTTTTCGCTCTTGAAAAAACTATTCACAACGATACAATTGGCTTAACGTTTATATTAAGAATCGTAATTTATTATATATGTGAAAAATGTAAACAATAAGATTGATTTATGATGCAAAATTTTAAAATTTATTTCAGTTATCAAAGTGGTGATCCTCCAGTCCAATGGGTGGATCATTCGGTGTTGGGAGAAAGTGGAGGAGCTGGTCCTGCAGCCCTAGTTTTGGATCCTTTGAGACCATCTCATTCTGGTGAATTCCGATGCAGGGTCGATTATAGAGCTGCACCTACCAGGAACTCGAGAATCTTTGTCACAGTCATAGGTAATCCATTTGAATCATTTATTATGTATTCGTATATTCGTCGGAGTGTAAATTTTATATTTTTTATGCACTCGTTCGCAATGGTGAAATGTAGACATTTTATGCAGTTAAAAATTGATGAGTTTTCCTTGTCTCCTAAAATTCTACTGTATTATATAGGTGGCTCATCGCTAACGCTGAATTTAAATTTCTCATCATATAATTAATATTTATGAAAGCAACTCTGATTTTTGATATTTATAATCTGAAGCCTTTGAGATTTTTAAAAATGGATTACTTTTTAAAATATTAACGTACTGCTATTGTTAAAATACGTTAGAAATATGGCGAAAGTTTTTCGAGGACTCATCGAGTAGTCCGTGAAATTTTTGGTTTACATATTTCACTTAATGAGTCCAACGTTTGAGGATGAATTAAAAAAAATTGTGGAATCAATTGGACGATATGGAGCTCGAAGAAATGTGTTTTCAACAGGGTTATCGACTTAGTCGAGTTTTCCTGTTTGTGTAATTTCCAAAAATGCTAAAGTTAATTGACCACTCAGATTTTGTGACTTGTCACCATGAAATATTTTTTTGAAGATTTTGTAAAGCCCAAAGTCTATGCTAACAAAAAAAAAGAAATTCCTGAGCGGAAAACAGAAATCTAATACGTTATTGCTAAAATTCAGCCAACTGACTTAGAAAAAGTCATCGAAAATTTGATCAAAAAGATTATAGTATTTTAGCACAAACACGGTAGTTATTTGAATAACATTCTATTCCATGATTAATCTCAACAATAAAAACGTTTCTTTAAAATAATAATTTACTGTGATTAATTTGAAATTCAAATCTGGCGTATACGATAGACCACCCTATATAATTACAATACAAACTCTTTTCTATTTCTATACGATTTTTTATATTAATTTTTTCACACAGAACCATCTATGAAACTCAATATAAACTATACATGCTTAAATTAAAATACAGGTCGACTGTATATCTAAGACATTCTGTATCGTATTTTTTATGCGGCGCGAACTGATCCTATTTAACGCCGCCGAAAAGATACGCTCTTTACATTATACAATCGCCAAGTTAGCAAGAGCATTATCGAATAAAGCACTTCAACGATTAATTAAATGACCTTTAATGCGCTTAATCCGCGTGTCGCACTCAATTTGTCTTCAGTAATTCCTCCGGCGAACGGCGAAAAAACGAAAAACGAAACCGCAGACGAATTATCAATGAGATGGAAATTAACACGCAAAATTACATGAAGACGGAAAAAGAGGGAATTTGTTTTTCGGCACAGATTAAGAGAGAAGGCCGCCGAGAGTGTGGGGAGAAAGTGGCATGGGAAAGTCCCTGTTCGACCGATGGGATTAAGGGAAAAAGTACAAACGTCTCGCGGAAATCGCCTTCTTCAAAGGCAGAAGAACAAAGGACGCTTTCGGAACAATTCGCTACTCTTCTGTACACACGTCTCGGCGAAATGATAAAAGTCTATGTACGTACTTTATGATGCTCAAGCGTAGTCACGGACTTTATATATAGCTCATAAGTTTTCAAATTGATCAATACTCATCCGGTGTGAACTGGAGTGTAATATTATATAATAGTTTCCAGTGGCATTGATTGTTTCGCCATCTATATGTCGAGTTTTATCCGTACGACAGTTGTGATTGGTATAAAATTATTTAAATATACTATGAATATATATTCTTTTTCGGGAGAAATCCGGGGTGGGAGAATGAATTGTAATGTGTGCGGGGAGAGGTCCTTCTTTCGAAGTCAGCCAATCGAATGATAAATGTTCTTAATTTTGCTTTGCGAAAGACGGCGAAAAGATATGCAAAAATCTCTTCCCGTTTTTTTTTTTGCGTTTTTATTCCCTTGTATTCGTATTTTTCCTTCGAGTTCCATTGTTCCATTTGGACACGTCAATTTTGATAAAAATCTAACGATTTATTTTTTTGTCGGATTTGCTTTATTTACGTATAAAAAAAATGTGTTGAGTGTGCCGAACATGCGAGTTTCAAACGGAACATCCACGCCGCAAACTTACGTTTCGATTTTATATTACCCTCATAAGAATCTTCTTTGCTATGGCAACATCCTGATACTATAATATTTGAATTTTAAAATAATAAAAAGCGAAGTTGATTTGAGTATATCGGTCGAAGCATATCTTTCGAAACGTTTTTTTTTTATTTTTCGCAATAATAATTCTAATTGAATTTTAATTTTCAACAATTTGACAAAACGCATGTCTGCCAATACTCTCCGTCTATTATCAAACAATATAAAATACGCTTTCACAAAACATGACAATGTACAAACTGAAACCCACTATCAGGCCAATTGAATGCACCACAATGTTCGGTCAACAAACAGACGATTCCGACACAATGAAACAATAACTGCTGACAGAGCATATCGAGGCTTTGCACATTCAGCGCGCCCCACAGTTCTGAAAACACGCTTCAGAGTGGTTTTTAATCCTCCGAAATCAGAACGCATAAATGTTGTAGTGGTTGTCCATGTTATTTCGCGATTGCGAGCGAAAAATTCCGCCGTTGAATTTGTAACGGGCCGCCTTTGTCGTGCCGATTCAGACGGGGTGTTTTAAAAATTTCATTGAATACACTGTGAAATATCCTTATCCGTTCTCTACATGTCCTTTTTAGACATTAATGTAAAGTAAACTTCTGTATAAAAGGCATTCGCCGCTCTTTGAGCAGGCTGAATATTTAACCCGCTTTATATGTACGAGCTGCGCGAAAGACCATTGTGTCAAAATGTTTGTATTTATTCGAATGTGCACGCTCGGTGCTTTTTTAATTTTTTTTTTATCCCGACTGTTCGGAAATACATTCCATTTTCACGTAGTGTATTGTGCTATGAATTAAAAAATTGATTTTTATTATTTTTTGTGGTCGAAGTGAAAGTTTTTGATTATTTTCCAGCACAGTTAACGGTATTTTATGACTGGGGGATATCAGATGAAAAATTGTTAAATCCGAACAAAATAAAATGGTTTTTTCTAATATTAAAATGTTTCAAATTGAACCGAATATAAATTTTTTCTTTAAAAGAAAATATTGACATGGCACAAACATCAAAATATTTTATTAAAATATCAACTTTAATAAAAATGTAATATGTACTATATTTCGTTCGTCTTATTTACAAATACTGTATGTACATATCGTTGGCACATCAGTCAAAAAGTTTATAAACCGCTGTCATAGATTCATAAAGACTTTGTATTTAAAAAAAAACCCTCAAAAATTTACCAAAAAAAAAAAATCTGAAAAATCACCCTTCCTGTGAAAAATTCCTGGATCCGTTCTTGACATATCGTATGTATATATTAATTACAGCTTGTTAACAGTTAAAATATAGGTAGGAGCTAAAATTGTTACATCGATCATTAAAAATGAAGTTGTTGGGAAAAAAAACTTCGTTTCATAACAAACCATCTTCAACCTAAAAAGGAAAACAAGTCCCCACACGTCAACCCCAACATACACATATATATATTCGACCCTCCATTCGCCCCAAACTACCGAACCATCAACAAAATTTAATAATCGAATCTCAAAACCGCCCAATCAAAAATTTAACACACGAAAAGCACACATACGACTATTTACACTCAGATAAAGTATCGAGCGCGCCTGTGTGCGCGCGTAATGAAAGGAAACTCGCCGAAAGGATATAACAAAGCGAATTTTTGTTAGGGGCGTACACAATGACGGTAACAAAGCGCAATTGTTGTACGAAACCACAGAAAAGAAATCTGAAGACTCTATTTTAACGACCCCGCCCTTGGCCCTTTGGCCCGGTCCGAAGAGCGGGAGAAAATCTCTCGCCCCGACGCCGAAAAGTCGGGGAAGTTAACGGAGATGTGTGTATGTGCTCGTCGGCCACTTGGTTACATGTTGGATAGGATACATGTTGTATACACACCTCATTAAGCCTGTCCAGAACGGCTAAAAGGGGATGAAGATGGCTAAGCGGAGTGCTTCCAGATCGACTCTTTTTGTGTTCGATCCGTTTTGTTTCGTGGAGAGCCTCGCTGTTGGTTTTTCCGGTTGGACTTTAAAGTTTCCGCGGAATTCGGGGTAATGATGTTTGTTCGTTTATTTAGTTTTTCGTAGGTGCACGCTTTGAAGTGAAATGTTGAATGGCTCTCGTGCTCCATATATGAAAGTTGACCTGACCCGCAGCGGTAAATAAATAAGCGTACCCCGGTTCTTTATTGAGCGTGCGATTCTCAATATTTTTTCTAAGTGATATTTTTTTTGTGAATGATTGAAAAAGCGTGTGCTCGTTGGATAAAATGCTTATTTGTTTTAATTTTTTATGTGAAAAAGCAATTTTTTAATATTTATTTCGTCCAGTTTTGGTTTTTGTCCATAAGTAGGTATTGTATTTTGATCAGTTGTTCATTCAAATTCAAAAAAAAACAATGGCATAATTTTTTATAAGAGAGACTTGTCTAAATCTGAGGCACGCCTAATCCGTGATAGTTTTAATTAAGTTTTTTTTCAATTATTTTACATAAGAATACGATATAATGACGATGAAGCGCTTAATATCACAAAATTAGACAAATCTCCCCTAAAAAAACAAGTATTATTTATTTCAATTAATCGGTCTTTTTAGAAATAATTTTTATAACTGCATTGAAATGAAAGCAATTACATTAATCATACTAAAGAAAAACTCTATTTTGAAATAACAATAATTCAACTCATAGACTAATTGAAAATTTAAGTTTAAAATGAAAAATTCTACAAAAAGCTTTTTTCTTTCAGCAAAATGCATCATTTTCCATTTGAAAGTCACAAACAACAGAAATAACATAATAAAAAATTCTCCTTATATATTTATTTCAGAAAAAAAATTAATAATAAAGGACGAATTCTTTCTTTGGAAAACTTTTCCAAATTTCTTATCACTTCAAATAAAAAAGAACCTTCTAATGTAAACCTTTGACAGTCTTAAATAATTCAAACGCGAACGTTCTGAGAGAAGACTGGTGCGAAATTAACTTAAATTTCGTCGACACCGTGACCTTTGCCGATTCAAAAACACCGTTAATATTTAATCGAATAATTATTCTTTCGAGCAGACAAATCAACTGACAAATAATATAACGGATTTTCCGAAAAAAACATGTATTTGTAAAGTACGAAAATTGGGTTTTAATTTAAAAAATTCGAGTATCCGCTAATTGTTGGGATGTACAGTTAATCAAAGTTTTGTTTGTATTTAGATAAAAGTTGAAATTTCAATTAATTTTCGAACAATTTTACTGAGGGTAAAAAATTATATGTAAATACTTTTAACATAAATATACTTTATATATTTGATGGTGATTCAAATTGAAATTTGGTCTTATTATCAAATATATATGGTAAATATAATACTCCATTTTGACCGTTACGTTTTCTATGTAATACATCGCTGAATAAAATTGAATTTCCGCCAACAAAACATGATATTATAAATATGAAGTGCTTTTGTTAAGGTTTCATAGGATTTCTAGTCTATCGACCAGGTAGATGGATTTTATTCACAATGTCAGATGTTGCCTAAAATAGTAAATCTTATAAGAAATTCAATAACGAGAAATTGCTTTATCTTGTAATAACAAATTCCAATTTCTCAATTAGAAAAATGTATTTATTTGGATAGCATAACATATGTAATAATACAATATATCATAAAGTAATACACACAATATTATTACTTTTTTTTTTCATTGACTACAACAACAATATTACTCGCACGAGTTTTTAAATTTCATCCTCATTACTGATGTTGTTTTCTTAAAAATAAATAAAAATCATACGAAGACAGTAAAAAACATTAATAAATAATCTAAATAAAAACATGATGGTAGCGAGTGCGAGAATTAAAAAAAGGATATCATCATATTTAAGATTTTCCTAAACTAAAACAGACTTCTTTACAAAACGATTTTTGTTTTTTGATCAATATTCGGAATTATATTTGGATGAGTTAAATTTTAAATTCCAAAGTAAAGAAATATTGGTTTTATACAAAAATGAATCGCCTTTTGGTGTCGCGCTAAAACTCAAAAACTACTTGACCGATTTGGACATTTATTTTTTTCTTTTATTCGCTTTAACTAACGGGTGATTTACAAAGAAAAATAATAGGGAAAAGAAAAGCTAAAAAATAATACAAGTAATTTTGTATGGAAAAAAACACCGCCACGCCACGTATTGATTAAGTAGTGATTGTGGTGTGCGCAGAATGCATGTTCACAATGGGAACCGGGATCCGGGAACGGGAGTCGGTAACCGGTGTGTACAGAACGCGTGAAGCCAACAGGAACAACAGGACAACGGGCGCTATTTTAAGATGAAAAAAAATCCAGTATTTAGAGTCGAAGATTTGTCGTTTGTTGACGACAGATCTTCTTATACATGTATATGTGAAAACAACGGGACGAACGCAAGACACGACAAAAACGGGACAGTCCCGGCGAAAACGGGACGTATGGACAGCTTAGTTTTAGCGAGACTAAAAAACAGTGACTATAGGTGATACGAAGTTCACCGGGTCAGCTAGTCATTATTATTTTTGAAAAATCTTAGCCGATCATTTTTCCACTATACAAAAACATTACGAAAGATTTCCAAAATTATAGTTTACTTATTTCAGAACTATTTACAAGCAGATTTCGACGAAAACGGTTCATCATTTTTTAAAAGACGTGACTTTGGCCCATGACTGCTTAAAAACTGACTTCAGTCTGAAACAACTTCCCACCCCTGCACTTTACCATCCTCCTACATGCAAATTTTTTAAATAATACCAACGAAAGACTTATACAACGGCCCATCGAATTCAATAACGACGATCGATCTTCCGCAATATTCGTTGCGAAGATTTATCGGAATTCGCGTGTCCACTTCAAGGGACCGCCGTACATCGCGTTATTACACAAGATCATTTTTTCACCCTCGTCTATGGAGGTACACGTACACATGTATTTTTTCATATAATAATAAGGAGGGACAAATTACCGTCAGGGTCTGAAAGAGGTCCGGCGGGCCGTAAAACAAGAAATATAGTCCGAAAGAATCCGCCGTAAATAAAACGCGTGTGCTTCATAAATTGGCGTCCCGGCCACGCAAATTGGTCCTAACACGGGCATAAATTCGCGTTTTCGAGTTTTCCCGCGATTTTTCACGGACGTGCTGAAATTCGGTCGTTACGATCAGGTACTAGGGAAAATATATATGATTCTGAGATTCGTTCTGATTCGTTAAATTCTCGAATAAGATTGAATTGTCTACTTCATAGTTTCCCAATCTTTTTCGAGGGCGAAATAAATCCATGGCACTAACAAATTCTTAATCAACGATTTCTATTCGAAACTATCCAACTTATCGATGGTCTGCTAGTTAATGATTGATTTTGATATAACTTACCAGTTTCTTTTATGTTATATTATTTTCTTTAGACATCAAAGAACCAAAATTCTGAAATTTTATTTTTCGTGGTTTTGGGGCTTTTTATTAAGCTCTAGTTTTTTTCTTAAGAAGGACATACTATATTTGAGCCTTGTATGACACGGTTATATGGTTCCACAAAAACATCATGTAATACAAATCTATTATATGAATTAGGTTTGAAGTTCATAGAAAATTAAAATTTTCGTTTTGATAAACATTGAAGTTTATTAATACCTTTTTTTATAATAATTAAAAAAATGTACATTTACGTATTTAATTAAATGCATTAATTAATTAATTAATGCACATTATAAGTCGCAAATTAAGTTTCTTAACGAATTTCGGGCATAGTTTTTATGTGTGTTGTTGAGAGGTTATATTTAACAGTTTTTACAAAAAACTTTCTCTTAGATCGTCTGAATTTGCACATGCTAATTAGTTCAGATGTTAAAAAGTTCTATTGAACCACATGTAAATCCAGAACTTGTTAAGGTATGATTAAAAATTGATGAATATAACTTCCAAACTATATGCAAAATTCGTTAAAAAATAATAATTTACGCACTTATAAGGCGAGAATCACGCATAAAATTCGTTAAAAATTTCAATTTTTAATACATCTTTATTCATTTCAAAATGTATAATGTAATGTAATGTAATGTATGTGTAATGTAAATGTATCAACTGTATGTGTGTGTATTTGTCAATAAATAATTAATGTACCTTAGTGAAGCATTACCTAATTTACTTTCAATTGTTTTTTTTTTCTAAAACCGAATTACATAAAACGTATTGCACAAAAATGGATCACAATTCATCAACCGTATTATATCAAAACCGCGCTGACCGAGTGTCCTCCCAATTGAGCAACACTGGATTCCAATCAATTCCGCAATTTAATTTCGATAATTTTTCTGTATTTCAGTTCCTCCTCAGAAGCCGATAATATTCGACGACCGCCACAGGGAGGTGCAATTCGAAAGGGCAGGACCTTATCCAGAGGGCACGGACCTCAGGCTCACCTGCATGGTGACAGGAGGTGACACTCTTGATGTACCTTTCCCCCGAAAACCCACCGATACCTCTCCCATTAAAAGCGAATTTCCCCGCCGGTAAAAATAAACCGCGTAATTAATTCGGAGCGATTCAGTTTTCGCGTTCGTTCACGAAAAATTTACATAAAATCCCTTCGCCCTTAAGGAGGACCCCGTTTAATGAAAATATCCGAGCATTTCTTCGTCATTAAATTTTATGATGCGGTGCTCGTGTCCGCAACGAATCTCCTCCTTTTCCGTTCGCGAAAGTGTCTCTCCTTCTTGTTGAATAGTCATTAAGGAATTTTATACAACGTCACGGAACGTTGCCCTAATAATTGATTAATTAAAATATGTAAATGTTTCAACAACAATCCAATCGCTGTGTGGAAATGTAAATGCGCCAAACGACTAAGGCGTTTCCAAATTTACGTCAAAAAAACACTTCTTGGGCCCACCAAATGGATTGCTTGAATTTCAATTTTGATGCTAAAATTGAATTTTCATAAATTCGAAAAATATGTAAAATTTATTGCTATTTTTATCTAATATATATTTTGTCGCTTATAACTTTTCTCATAAATATTCCTTAATTGGACCACTAAAATATATAAGTACCTACTATGTGTCTAAATAAAAGTTCATCATACTTTACTTTCAAATTATTCACAATTTCGTATAGAATTGAAATTAACAATGATATATTGTGTAAATTTATACAAAAATTCTAATTAAACGTGTATAATTAATTGTTTTAGGTTCTCCTCCGCCAAATGTAGAATGGTGGCGGGATGATGTTCTTATTGATTCATCCCTTATCGATTTGTCAGAACGAAAAGCTAATCAGCTCATAATTCAAAACTTACAAAGACATAATAGAGGTGCTACTTACGAATGCAGAGCTTCTAACACAAACCTTGTAAATCCGGTTTCTAGTTCGGTCACAATAGATATGTATCGTAAGTACTATGCAATTGATCTAAATAAAAAATACAATGATTTCTCAATATGATCTTTATACATCTTATCATTTTTATTTTAAGTTCGGCCAACTGCTTTGAATATAATGTCAGACAACATGCCCTTATCAGCGGGTCGTCATCATGAAATGAACTGTGAAGTTCTCGGATCTGATCCTCCGCCCAAAGTTGAATGGTGGTTAGGAGATGTCGAACTCACTGACTTCACTCAAAAGGTAATATTCTCCATGAAATTAAAATTCATATACTTGTGCGGATATACTTGCAGTGGCGTTTACATACTGTGTTTACATATTGCAAATTGCGATGACTTTATAGTTTGCTTACATAAATATTTTAAGAGAAAAACTTAAAATATTTTATGGCGTTCAATCACTTCTATTCATACATAAAGCAATGATTTTTGTTCGTAGGATCTGGATGCAGGAAACTTCACCATATCTACTGTTCACTTTACACCGAAGAGAGAAGATGATGGAAAAATGCTGACCTGCCGAGCGCGGAATATTCACATTGAAGATGACCACATGGAAACTTCTATTCAAATTGATGTTAACTGTAAGCTGAATTCAATTTTTATTTGTTGTGATTTTTTAGATTATATATAATTATTTTCCTATTCATATTTAGATCCTCCAAAGCTAAAACTTTATTTAGGAAGTAATCTCAATCCTGATGATATTGAAGAAGGAGATGACGTTTATTTTGAATGTAAAGTGAATTCAAATCCAGCAGCGTATAAAGTATTATGGAAGCATAATGTAAGATTTTCAAAAAAAAAATTTTTTCATTAGAATAGTTAAAAGTTAATAGTTAAAAGAGTGGGAAAAAAATGTTTTTCTTAACAAATTCCAGAATGAAGTGATTCAACATAATCAAAAAGCTGGGGTCATTACAAGCTCTAGCCATTTGGCTCTACAAAATATAATGAAAAATCAAGCAGGTAATTATACTTGCTTAGCTTCTAATGTAGAAGGAGATGGACAAAGTAACAGTGTGGACTTAAAAGTTATGTGTAAGTAATATCATAATATCAAAACACAATTGATTTTATATGCTTTTTACAAACATAATTCTTTTCCGTTTAAATTAGATAAACCACTCTGTCGCAGTGATCAAAAACGATTATACGGATTAGCCCGTGGTGAAAAAACATCAGTATTTTGCTCAGTAGAAGCTTACCCACCACCAAAATCATTTAGATGGGCTTTCAATAATACAGCTGAAACTAGGGAATTACAAGAAGTATGTTCTTTCTTATTGTATTGAAATTATTATAAATAATTTGATTTTATTGATGATTCGTATAAATTCACTGCCTAAAAGATACATTTTCACTGTAGTACTTTATACTTTATTCTCATGTCTGATCTCATTTTTAATTTAGCCTCACTTAGAAGAACGTGATGGCCAATATACTTCAATGTTAAATTACACACCAGTATCGGAAATGGACTATGGTACAATACTATGTTGGGCTTCCAACCTCGCTGGTAGACAAATGGAACCATGTGTCTTTCATGTCATAGCCGGTGGAAAACCTGATCCACCATACAATTGTACACTTTTAAATCAAACTACTGAATCTCTAGATGTCGAATGTCTTGGAGGTAAAAATTTTATGATTACTCTTGGGTATTTTCACTAAAAAAAATTATTTCATCTTATCCACCAAAAAAATATAAGTTTATCAAGTAAAATTTCAATTTAAATATGAATTTTTATTGGTCATAATATGTTTAAGAAACATTTAAAATTTAGTTGACAATATATTTATGTATAATATAATTAAAAACATTCCCTTCTGACTTTTTATATGTGCGATACTATGTTTATTATTTCACTGCATATGTACCATGTATAATTTATATATCTGCTTTGCGAATGAATTGTTTAATTTTCATCCTGTCAATTATGCGAAATGCGTTTCAAACCTTGAAATCAAACCAGGTATTTTATAAATTTACTGTGAACCTCAACTCATTCAGCCCTCTACCCATCTGAATTGGTGTTGTTTCATTAAAGACATCTATAGGTTTTGGTTAATTATCAGGTTTTGATGGAGGTCAATCACAGAATTTTATACTTGAAGTCTACGACCAACAGACTGGAATTCTTCAAGCAAATTTGTCTTCTCCTGTTTCACATTTTGTAGTAAATGGGCTTAGAGCAGGACGAAGTCTCTTAATGGCTGTGTATGCAGCAAATACAAGAGGTCGTAGTGAATCAGCTAGTTTAGAAGGTTTTACTTTGAAGAAAGCTGAAAAACAAACTGGTAATTACTTAATTTCAATAAAATAGATTTTTTGAAATTTTATATCAATCGAATTTAGTATTAACAATATTATCTTGCTTCATAAAAATCTAGCAGTTTTATTAACGAGTTTTGATAAACTGCTAAATTTTTTTACAGGTCCAGAAAGCGGTTTGGAAATTAAACCCCTAATAATTATATTTGTCGGAATTGTTTTATCAATTTTAATAATTGCCATTGCTACAATGGTTATCCTCAAAATGCATGTGAAACCACATTCATCAAATGAACCTTTGCAACCACCAACGAAAGACAAAAGAGATCTTCCTTTAAATAGTGAAACTGAAAGTATTTATGGAGATAAAAATCCAGACGTCATTAGATTCAATAAAGGTAAATTATACAAGATCGTAATTTTTGTACAGTAATAATATTCTATTGAATGTATATTTTTTTTCAAATATGCAATTGTATATGTATTCATCATAGATGTTAGTTTTTTAATTGAACACAATTATTTCTTATTTTATCCATTTTCATTGATTTGAATTTTGTTTCATTTGAATTTATTATTTCAACTAATTTCTTTCATTTTCATTTTTTTTCCCCACTTCCTGTCAATTTTTGGTATGGATTTTGTTGACAACTCCGGATCAAACAACGCATGCATGTGCCTCTTGAAAATGGACAGGCACATTTCATCGTGAACCTGGTTTTCCAGAATCAGATTATCAGCTGGGCAATTCGACTGGAGAACAGCTCATTGAGAGCGAGTGGCCTCTTCCACAAATGGTAACTACTCCTGGAGCGCAGTGCAACTCGGCTCATTCTCCAAGTGTATCTCAAGGTCCCAGAATCCCTCATACACAGCGTATGTGTACCAACAATGTGAGTTTATTTTTTAAATCATTCGATTTTGAATAATGAATAGATTTATGAAGATAAATTTAATGTTTCAGATGGAACCATTCGACGATTTTGCGATGACACCTCAGATGAATTATTTGTTAGATCCTCAAAATATGAATGCAGGACTTTCATCTCCTAGTTATGGAAGAATGGACTTCATGGCCAGAAACATGACTTTCAACATGCCAATGAAACCAGTACGGGAAATTGTCACCGTGCGCACTCCGCTGATGCTAAACAACCAACAAGAAAGTTGTGTTTAAGTTGAACATTAGTGCTCGTTGACCTACGGATGATTGAGTGTTAAATGTATTCTAACTGATAATGTCTAACTGTTTTATATAGTGTTGATAATGTGTAAATGTTTTTTAATGGTTAATCTCACTGGATCATATCCGCAACAAAGTGATATCTAGAAATATATTATAGGTATACTAAACTAAACTAAAAATATGCAGGCATGCTTTGTGAATAAAAATATATGGACTATGAAGTTGAATTTTTAATAAATATATGTCAGATCATTAAAAACCACAAAGGTTATTTTATGCCTTAAAACATTTTCTTAAATTATTATTATATTTGTGACCATGTAATGGCTTCTGTTTATTTGAAAAATTGTTACATGTTTTGTTTCGAATACTATCAATTTGTGTTTATGTAATAATCTAGGACAAAGTTTACATATATTTTTGCATATCTTACTGTATATTATATTTAGCTTATTCGAAATAGTATAAATGAATTCTTCTTTTTCAATGAAAATATTGATTAAGTAGGGGTTAATTTTAAATAAAAAATGATCTGTAAATATACATGTATATGCATACCATCAGATTTTGACCCGAATCTGTTTTGATTCATCTTAACTTTGTCAATTATAAAATTTTTTGAGTTGATGAAAATGTCATATTATTAGTTTATAGAAAAATGAAAATGTTGTTTTTATTGAATGTTAAGAAAAATTTTCTTTGTTTGCAATTTATGGAAGAACAACCTTCTACTCAAAAAATGTATTCATATCACATATTTTTTTATTCCGTCCTCATTCTTACATCTCAACACAAATCATATATAAAACATATCGAGCATGAAACGCCCATATCATTTACAATTAGTGAAATAATATTCTTTACTATTTCACAGTTGTGTTCAGTTAGTTAATACCCTGTAGTATTTATCAATGATAAAATAACATGAAACACTTAAAAAGTATCAAATTTACAATATATTTAAATTTAAATGATTTTTATACCATTTTGTTCATACATATAACATATGTGGAAAAAAATACTACTTTTGTGAACTTTTTTGAATAGGTATGCACAAAATGTATATTTCTTCTCCTTTTGCATGTATTGTCTCTTCGTTTATAATTTTATAAATTAACTAACTAAACTAGGAATGGTTTTACATAAAATTGTATATCTTTAAATAAATGAAAATTTGTAGATATGAAAAACAGGGTTTTTGAAACTGTAAGAATAAAATTTAAATAGAAACATACTTACATACGTACCACATATGCGTTTATAAGTATATTCATGTATATAAAAATATAATATATTGTATCACTGTTTCCTAAACATAATTTTTATATGCATACCATACAATTTAATACATTTGCCAATCAAACATCGTTGCAAAACATCAAAGAAGCTTAGGCTAAACCAATACAAATGGCAGACCAATACAATTATCCTTTTAATGTAATTCTCCCCTTTGTAATTTCGATGTGTCCCATTTACAGAAACATTAAAATAATATGTGGAATTATATCTATGTCAAATATAATAGATGAATTGAGTTTGCTGAATGTGAAAGGCATAAAGCATTCATTTTTAAGTACCCTTAAAAAGTGTCATCTTTGCACATTTGAATAATTATTTAAATATTGTATTAAGTCATATAAAAATATTTTTTTATTTGATCATTTATATATTCTTGAAAATCAAAATATCGAAATTACTTTCATCTCTTCCTGGTATAATTAACATATTTTTTTTACAAAACCGAATAATTAATTGTAAACATATCATATTGACATTGTCATTGTCATTTTATATAAATCATCGAAAACCATAATTTTTTTTCAATAGCAATTTTTTGACTGCAAAATTGCCATACATTTTTCATATTTTTTTAGTTTTCATATATGTCCCTGAAAATAATATTAAAATATCATCGATATTTGGTAGTCATCCTAACGAATATGTTAATTATGTGTAAAATATACCAAGTCACCAGGAATGTGTGCTAATTAACTTAAATATATATATATAAAAATGCATAAGTTGTTTTGAAAACTTTTGCCAGTGAATTATTTATCATGAACGTGTACATATTATTAAAAAAAAATAATTATTTAATGTGGTTGAAACTTAAAATTGTTTAATGTATACAGAATTAAAGACTGTACAAAGTATGAATCATGCCCTCTATTAATAAAGCAGTCCACGAAATCGATACAATTGATCATTACAATAATAATGAATTATGTACGAAAGAGGTCGAGTAATTTTATTTGATAATATATCATAAAATTGCATTCAAAATGAATATTTAATTGTAAAATACAATACAATAAAGTTCATGGAAATATTCATCAGATTTTCCTTTATGCGTTCACATTTTCAGAAAACAATCCGAACCACACAACAACAAACTCGAACAATCTCGCCATCGTCGTTCACAATCGACTTTCTCCCACAGAATCCGCGCGCATTCTTCCCGAGCCGCTTTCTCGCCATGGCCCGAGCGCGCGCCACACTTTGGGAACCCCTCCTTTATTTCGGGCATCTAAAACAGGAAGATCAGAACATTACACGTGACCGAACACGAAGCAGTCCGGGAACGAGCAGTGCGACGCCGGCGTCCATACAAAGCGCCCGGATCCCGGGATTTGCGTCCCGGGACAGGACATGAGCTCGGTCCTGCGAGATGGCCCACCGAGGATACGTGAGTGTGCTTTCGAATTTTGGAAAATGGAGCTTTTCGGACGGTTTGTGGGATTTCGGCGGTCGTCCGGCCCAGTGCGGTATATAGAAATAGAAGCGTTGTCGCGGGCAAAGAAAGACAAGTTAATGGTTGGTCGGTATAAAATCGGTTGCCAAGTTGTTCCCGGTTTTGAATTTGTGGATGCGTTTCGGATTCGTTAATTTGTCGTGGCTGTTCGTGTTTTTTTTTTTTAATGGGAATCAATCGTGTTCGAGCTAATGGTCGTCGTGGTTGACGAGTTTCTTTTTTATTGGAAACGATCAATTATTGAAAAAATCCTTCATCAACAGTGTTCTATTGAAAATTATGCATGCTTGTAAAATATTTTTATACGAAATGATAATTTATGTAAAAAATAAAACAAAACTATATAAAACGTTAGGAAAAATTCCGATTTTACTGTTCATTTTTTCTTCGTCTCAATAATGTGATTCGGTTGACGTTTTCGTAACTTGATCATGTACAAATCTGAACGAATAATAACAAAATATAAATTCAATTAGGATTTGCCATATAAATATTCATAAAAGTCATGAAAAACCAGTTAAAATTGATTTAGATACAGACCGACTTTATTGCGGTGATCTACTACGAAAATATCCATTTTTCACAACACTTTCCGAATATATTTCCAACCTTTTTCATAGCACTCATGTACAAATATTACATAAAATTCACTAACCAATTATCAGATTATTCATCTCAAACCGAACACGATTCATCTTGAGTTCGATTTTTCCAATCCCGACTCGGAATTTTCTCGATTTTCCGACCTGTTCTTCTACTTTTTCTCTGAACGACAGAATGGCTCGTTTTCTTGGAATCAAATACACCTGTTCAAGTTAATTGTCTTTCTTGAAGAGCCACTTTCTTTTCATTTGTTTTCGGTCTTCGCGAAGACAAGACGTACTCTTCTTGTTCTCGCGCTCCCGTTTGTTTGTTAATTGTTATCGAGTTGCATCCCATTACTTCTAAAAAGTCATTGTTATTCGCAATTTCCGTTTTAACAAAGTGCATCGAGGTCGACAGTTTGAAAAGATTTTCCTTATTTCTTCATCAATTTTTAGCAAATCGATCGAAGTATTCTACAGAATCGGTTGTTTTTGGTGAACTTAAATAGAATTTTGAGTTTATGGTGAGTTTTATATAAATTTATTATCAAGATTATTTCAATTTAGATATTGATTTTATTGAAATCGAACAGTTTCTTTGTTTTTTTTTTTGAAATATCATTATTATCATAATACAGTAAGCCTTCCTAAAACGTCAAAATAGGCACAACGTTATAGGGAGGGAAAATTATAAGGAGTTGAGGTTTTTCAATTTGAAAGAAAGCAGTAAATCGAACATTTTCTTTTTTTGACATTTTTACGTGTTAACCAGTGCATATGACTTGACTTAAAATCATAGGAGTATACGTTATAGGGGGTTTACTGTACTCAAATATGAATTTGTGAAATATTCATTAAATAATAATAATAAAATAACGAGACACGAAATAGTGTACCAAATTTTTTTTATGTTCAATAATGGTTTTCAATTTATAATATCAATATATAATATTATATTATATCCTAATTTCCTTCCAATATTTTTTCATCACATCATGATGTTTATAAAATGTATAAAAATTAAACAAAGATCGCAATTTAGTAAATAAACTAATTCATCTAGTTTCTAGTGACTGATAAATCAACTATTATTTCGTCTGCTAATTTTCCACCGGTCGTTATTAAAACAAACAATCCGCATGCATTTCAACACAAACAAACCAGCAGTAGTATATTTGTGTGCACAACGTTCAGGTCGTCTGTCATCACGCAAACATTTTCAGATGCATTCGCTTCTAGTCGGCCAAGACTGTGATAATCATCGAAAAATCCTAAAAAAAATCCCCCTTTTTTAAAACCAACAATTCAGTGACAGGTGCGAGAACGATTGCGAGAAAAAAGCGATTCGTCGTCGTCGTTTTGGCATCGAAAATCATCAGCGAAAATCATGATCATTCTGCGACAATCGCCTTATTCATTTCGACTATTTAACGAGCGTGAGCAATTGCACCAGAAATACGCGATTCGATTCGCGGATTTTTATGATTTGACGTGAATCGAACGCGAGTCCTGCTGCCAAACGTTTTTGTTTTCGCATTGAACGTTTCTGCAAAATATTGTTGCTTGATTATTCCGTTTGAATTATTTCTGGTGGTTTTATTGCGCGAATATTTCGAAAGACAAGTGCGACACTTGTAGCGCGAGTGGGTGTATGACAGATTTTTTCCTATGGGATTTTTCATAAATAGAATCTTATACGTGTGAAGGTTTTAAATTTAGCACAAAATTATAAACGTGTTTATTATTATTTAATATTATATCTGTGAAAAAAGCAACTTTGTACCCAATATTTTGACGTGACCGAAGTCATTTCTGTTCCGTTTTAGATAATCGAAATCGTATATTTCCGTGTGTAAAAAATGAAAAATAACTTTTACGAAACTGAAAGCTTGAACTGATTTATTTATGTGAATCATATAAGATATTATTTTAACCAAATTATTTTCGTCAGTTGCTTTTTTCAACTATCATCGTTTTATTAATTTGAACTTTGAACGAAAAGTTAACAATCGCATAATTATTAATAGTCGACAGTTAATTGGTGAAAACTAGTGCCAATCAAAAACCGAAAAATCGCGATACAATGTAGAGCACGGAATCTAAAATTGATATTTTCCAAACTGACTACAGCGCATCGCATTCATAAACACTGCACGCAAATTTATTTTCCGCATCTCGAACAATACAAAATCTCGTATACAGAATCGATTTTCACCGATCCAAAATTAGCCACTCGATTAATAACAAATGCGTGAATCACCCAACTGTTTTAGACGACATTACGACAGCAAAAGTTTATTGTACTCTGATGATGCACTTGTTGCGTCCGCTGCCAACACTTCACATACTCAATGTTGCATCGAAGTCTGCAGAATTTATTGTGCACTTCCTGAAAAGTGAACTTTTACGAAATGGCCCTGGAATTAATTGCGAATCTGTTTTCGTCGCGTGTACGCGTGAAAAGCTATTTTCAGACAAATTTAACGCTTTGAAATAAACGGAACTGATTTTATCGAGAGATGGTTTATTTATCGTAACGCACTTGGATCTATGTAAATTTTTCGATGTGTTAATTTCAAAATGATCGATGTTTTCGGAAATATTTCATTCAGTGCAAGCTCGTATTTTAGGGGAGATTCGTCGTGTCGACGGCGAGCTATTTTTATGAGACAAAACTAAAACGATTCTAGTACAAGCATGCTGTGACCCACTCTTATTTGTACGATGATATTCGGATTTAAATAAAATATAATAATCCATGCAAGGCACTCAAAATATCTTAAAATAATCATAAAAACACATTTATAATTATCTAAATGAAAACAACATTTTCAAAGTGTGTAAATGATTAAAAAAAGAAAACTTATCGTATAAAAGACAATGAAAGTTCAAGTCGATTTTCTTCTTTGTGGAAATCCAAAAATAAAACGGCGGCGATCAATCAAATCTTGACATCGAATGTTTTTCGACTTAAGCCATGGTCACGTAAACAGTTTTCCAATTTTCCGATCATGCTCCTATTTTGCTTGTGGAAACTTCCGCGAATTTATCCGCTGACAAATTAATGATCGGTCACGGCGAAACTCGCCATCATAATGCTAAAATTAACAAGTTACGACTTTGCAATGCGAGTGCAACGCGCTGTGAACTTGAAAATTCGCAATATTATTAGACATCATACTAGAAAGAGGTCTCCCGCGAAAAAAACCACAAATCTTAGCAAAAATCAGAAATTCCTATCTGCCGCGATCGGCCGGCGAAAAATAGAAACTTTTATATTGGAACAATGTATATTTCGAAATTAATTTTGAGCGCTCATCTTCGAAATCTTTATTAATATTATTATTTCAATTGATCAAATGAATATCAAATATTATTTTTTTTTAATTCACTTATTGGTCAAATCAAATTAAATCAATGAATAAGAGCAGGAGTGTCTGACAATCAGCTATTTGATCGGCCATCATATTCAAACTTTAAATGTGATTTTTTTCAAAATCGGTTTAATATTTCATCATTTTGTTACATCAAAAACATGATAATAAATTTTGGGGACAATTCAAACCTGAATTTTATAAAATAAATGTGCATTTGTTCTAAGAATTTAATAAAATTAGTGTGCATTTAAAAAATAGTGTATGCATTTTGCATGAGCATTGAAATGTGTGAATTTGAAAAAATATTTTGTTCTTGAAAAAAATATCTGTACCTTATAACGAATAAAATGTGAATTAGAATGAATATAAATTAAGGATCGGCAATGCCGCAAACCCGAAAAGAACGAAATATTCTAACCACACAGCCATAATAGAATCAAATTGTTCAAATGTGATTAAAATTAAATTTAAACAAAAGGAAATGTTAACAGTTGCATTGTTTATGGCGGGAGATTACGTTGGCGACGTTACCACCTCTCGATCATTTCAATGCACAAACTATTTATTCTATTTTTCATTTCATTGCATAGTGTTGCTGGTATCCTACTAATTGTAAGCCGGCTCAGGAAGCTAGCATAAAGTGGAGTGGATGTAATAGGCAAGATGGCGGGCTTCATTTTATGTTTTTTAATGATCACTTTATAACAGTGCTCCGCAACCGCGGGAAAATTTAATCTCTACCCCTCCCCATGAATCTTGTCATGCCATCTTGCCTTGTTCTATATGTTTAATGGATTAATTTGAAAAACACTATACCTCGCTAAAAAAAAGCTGGCAATCCTATTATGCGTATCACTAAAGACATTATTGGGTTTTTGGAGATTGCGTGTCGGAGGGGGGGGTCACAAAAATTTGCTATTATCTATATAATTTAGCTTTTGATATGCCGCAGAATTCAAAGAAGACCTTTCGTGTGCCGTGAGTGAGAAAAGGTTGCGGAGCACTGCTTTATAATTTACAATTTTTTTCATTAAATACTAAAAATTAAACGATACGACATTCTTCCACCAGAAATAATGCACATCGTACATTTTCCTAATGCACAATTGATTTATTCTAATGCACAAACGATTCATTCTAATGCACAAACGATTCATTCTAATGCACAAGCGATTCATTCTAATGCACGATCTACATTTCTTCAAAGCACAGTCAAACCCACAAACCACCACACCATTTTCACAAAAAAATCCAAATTTCCCAAACGGCACTTTCGCACGCTCGACTCCAAAGCCCGACAACCGTCCGACTCCGCACTTCGGCCACCGTCTGCGGCCGGAGACGGCTCTTTTCGAGGCTGCACACCCTCGATAATTTCGCATGTAAATATAAAACGGATTTTTTCTGGGTTAATGGGCAACATGCAGTGTTATTATAGCGGCTGTCATTTCGTCTCTGGCTCGGCTCCAGGGCGATCGGATCCGACATGCAGCCGAGCCGGCGAACTGTTCGATACGCGGATACACATCGACACCGCGAAGTCTAGTTTTAAACCCGAACCGCGTGTGATATTTCGGAATATTCCGTATTGTGTGCGTTGGATCTTGTCTAGTGTGGATGTCGTGTGCATTGGCCGGGTTCGTTGGGCGGACGCTCGGTGTCTGGATCGGTTCGTTTGCCGTATTGAAATGTTCGATGTTCGAGATTTTTCGGGCTTCGATGTATGAAATAAGTCGTCGGTTCGAATTCGGGGTTTGGAGCTTTGATTTGTGATGTTGTGCACACTTATGAGTCGGAAATAGAATATGAAACGTAATGATTCGTTTACTTTTCTCCGGGCTTGTGTATCGTTCGTTCACCTTTGTCGAGATCGAAATATTTTCTATGCTGATTTGTTTCTCGATACTGTTCGACTGTGATGACTATGATGTTTTTTTTTTTATATTTGAACTTAATTAAAACTATCGAATAAAATGTTTATTTCGTTTTTAAGGTTTTTTTTTCAACTAATCACTCAACATTCAAAGATCGCATTCAATAAAGCCAATTTTTTCAAAATTTCCTGTTGCATTTTGTAACTTTACACCGTCACACAGTTAACACAGTTCGAAGAAGAACCGATTTTTTACGCGGTTTTTACACGGTATAAAAATAAAAAAATATGTATTATTGTGCCGCAATAGTAAGATTTGGTGCAAGCCATTATACTGTTATAATTCTAGTTATCACATTAAACAAAGTGTTGTTTTTCAATGATTTTACATGGCATATTTTTTTCACATTACACATTTTTTTATAAAGTACATTTGGATGAAAGTTCTATCCAAATATACGGATAGATTCTATCTCCAATTTTAATATCGTCATCATACTTTTTTTTACACGATAGTCTCTGGAACCGATTTCTATTCGGGTGCGATTTATTATAATTGTGCATTAAGAAAATATGCGATGTTTATTACTTCTGATGCATTAAAGAATCTCGTATTGAGCCTTATTTTATTCATAATGTGCAACAAAAAATCATTGTACAGTATAAAGTGAGCTTTAAAAAAATATAAAATGTGCAATAGAATGAATATTTTTTGCATTAAAATGACAGATAGGTGATAGCTCCAGAGTAAATTCAATCTCTACAGGCAATACAATACAACTTTTAACTACATTTTAACAATTCTGCCTATTTCTTTATAAATGTTGATTTTCTTTGAATTCGACTTTTTGCGAATCGGTTATATTATGAATGTGTACATAATAGCCGTGCGGTTGATATTTCGCCCTGTTTTAATGCACGTTTGTTCAATGCACACATTTTAATGCACGTTTTAATGCTCGTGCAAAATGCACTTTTTGTTTAACGCTCAAGTTTATGCACGTTTAAATTGTTCCACAATAACAATAATTTTTAAACCATAACAATACGTTAAATTATCTCGGCTACATATACAATCCACAAACCCATATCCCCCATATATAATAGCGGATTTCTGTGTGTCTGTCCGTCTGTGTATCTGTCTGTGTCGATGACGCTCGCGACTTTTTTTTTCTTTTTTATGATGTTGATGATGATGATGTTGATTTTGATGTTGATGATGATAATGTTGATTTTGATTTTGATGATGATGATGATGAACAAATGAACTGGTTTTATTAATTAAATATTAAATATTCAAATCGGGTACACATTTCGA
>JAOXNN020000032.1:583708-610301 GCA_028571205.2 Hydropsyche betteni | reverse complement strand
TATAAATTATAAATTATTCATAAAAATAACAATGAAAAATATAATAAAATAAAAATAAATTAAGAATACACATAAGACACGAAACTGAAATTTTAAAAATTTACTGTTTATTTTATAAATTTTAAAATAATCTATCCTTAAAATATTTATTTTTATATAAAATGCAGTAACGGTCAATTAAAAATTAACTTTTGATAGGAACTTTTAAAATCAATCAATAAAAACTATCTCACTTTTTGGTTGTCAAAATAAATAATGATTAATTTCTGATTTTTAAATCAATAAACTATATATTTGATAATAAAGAAGCTGCATATTCATGGAAATTTTTGAAAAAAAACTGATTTGATAAAAATAATGTTCAAATTTTTTCCTTGAAATTTATAGTATACAATGTAATTTATATTATTTTCGGTAAAAATGAAGAAATTCCCATTCATTTATTTTTTTATTAATATTCACACATTAATAGAATTTAAAGTTAATTTTTATCAAAATATTGATAAATATTGCTGATAACTAAGAGTTTCTTAAAAAAATTTAGATTTTGAAATAAAGTAAAAAAGATAATAATAGAAATAAAAATATCTGAATACTGGCAGTAAATCTTTCACATTTAAAAAAGGTATTAAGAAAAAATTTAGTGAGAGTTTTTTTTGCCACTGAACAATTGCTGGTTGAAATAATAAATTTTCAACTAAAATGCACCCTTCAATTTAGTTTCTTTTTTTTTAAAAAAAAGCTCAGATCACAAAATCAGTCTCTAATTTTTTTTTTAATAAAGCTCAGACCACAAAATCACAGTCTCTAATCTCACTAAAAATTTTGTTTTTCAAGTAAATTCTAAATCACAAAATTAGTCTCTAAATTCGTTTTTTTAATAAAAAAATTATCAAAAAATCACAACAATCAATTTCACTTCAACTATGTTAAAAAAATAGGATACGAAAAAAATCACAATAGCTTTATGGAAGATTATTTGTTCAACGACAAACTCCTGTTAAATTTAATTTTCCTTAAAAATAAATTTATTTATATTTGGCCTCCACCGATGTCCAAATAAAGCCGTTGAGAGCATTCGATACAACTTCCGATTCTACGGGAGGGTACGGAGTATTATTGCATTTGTAATAATCTGAAGGTGCGTGCATTACGAACTCCATACAATCAAGTTTTCTAGGAAGATCCTCTTCGGGTCCTGCAATATGAAAAATGTTAAAACACAGAATTCGACAAATGTATCCTTTATTATGAAAGTGGTCTAAAAACAAGACACATTTCTTGCGTTACGAGATATAATATTTAAAGTTTGCATTTGAAGTGATTAAAAAGTATACAGAACGTGCTGCATGGTAATGCAAAGCCTTAAAGGGGTGATAGGTGATGTAATTTTGAAGTATTATATTATAGTTTTCGATTTGTTGTAATTTTTTTTATTTCTAAGAAAATCTCACTATTGCACATTAATAATTTCCCAAATGAAGGATAATTTCGTAGACAAATCTTATTTTTTCGTTTATTGTATATTTAATCTATAAATATGAATACAAAAATTTACACGTATATAACACAAAACTATTAAAAACACATGATTATTTATCAAAAACTTGCTGAAGTAAAGGGTAATGTTATTTTTTTGATATTTATTGTTCAAAAAAAACCCAAAGATTTCGAATATTTTAAAAACATCTTTTGATTGATATATCAATATGTAGATATCTAACCATTTCGAAAACTAGGGTACAAAAATGAAACTGAAGGACACATGAAACGGCCGCATTAGTCTATAAAATAATGATACTAGCTCCTTTAAAACCACAGCAAAGCTGAATTTTGGTATGAAACTTGATATTGTGGTTCTTTAATAGAATAGCAAAAGTTAGTATTAATATAGTACTGTAGTCATGTATTAGTGAGTATAGTACTGTCATATTTTGAGAGAATGTGGAATTATTTTTTAATTTCTTTTGTAAACGAACTAATTTTTGTAGTAAATAAAAAAAAAACTCAATTTTATGATTTTGGTGCTTACATTTGGCATTACTTTGTCATTATTTACTGCCAAGCCCTAATTTTATGCCCTTTAAGCCCTTGAATCATGATATCAAAAATACTTATAGTAATAAAATTACCGATAATATAAGTAGCAGGATCGAAACATTGCGCCGGTGGCGGACTTGCAGTAGTTGGCAACAGCCACGTAATCACAGCGCTCTTTTCACAATACTGATCGGTCATGAAACCCCGGATTTGGGCATAATACGTGTCGCCTTCGACGTCGATCATCGAAACAATGTCTCCAACTTGCATGTACATGCCCTGAAATCAAAATCAAAGTTGGAATACGAGAATCAGAACATATCACTCATAACTAGGGTTGCCAACTGTACTAAAATATATAGTATCCCTTATCCCTTATATATAATCACAGATTTGTGTGTGTGTCTGTTCAAATGACGCTCGCAACTTTAGATATTCTAATATAGTCTTTATGCGTATACAGTTAACGTCTATAATATGATACTTATTACCTACTAACTGCTGACTTTTCTTATATGTAACAAACAAATAACAAATGCACTATTTTGATTTTATTAATTAAATATAATATTCAATCGGGTACACATTTTGCGTTTACACAATCGGGTTTTCACATTTTATTGTTTTCCGTTTCTTAACAAATCCACAGCCTGTGTTATTAACATCGGGTCTATTTACTAGTTGTACAATATTTTAGGTCTGCGTTCTATATACTCTTGAAGAAACATATAGTACGCAAAAATACTATATTTTCAACACCGAAACCTAAAAAATAAATCTTTCATTTTATACAAATAAAATGAATCTTTAATTGAATATTGAAATGGATTTACTCTGAAATAACAATATTATATGAAATCTGTGCAAAAGAAAAATGTTGTAGTGAGTTTACGAACAAAACTGCAAGCCGAAAATCGCAGCATACTTTTAAAAATACTGAAAATAACTTGCCAAATTTATTTAAAATAATTTAATTCCTACTCTCTATTCCCGCCACTTCAGCATTCACAGAAAGGATATTTTCGATTATGAATTTTAAGTAGCGAGAAAAACGAAGCAGACGTGTAATCATTAATAAAAAATGAGTTTTAGATTTATTTTAATGTAAAAATTGAATGTCATAAAGCATATGACACTTTTATTTTAAATAAAAATTTGTTAAAAAATGAAACGAGTGCAAAAAAATATACTTTTTGTAAAAATAAATGAGCAACAAACAAGTATATATCTTTTTTTTCCGCCTTTTCCATAAAATACTATATTTGTTCGAAGTGTACTATATTTTTTATAACTCAGTTTGAAAAATACTAAATTTCGCTGAAAAAATTTTGGCAACCCTACTCGTAACGATCGTCTATTGTACATTGTAATAAATAGATTCCGACGTGACGACTGTGACCGAAGACGACGGCGCTTTTAACGGGGTCTTCTTGAAGATCGACCGACGTCCGCGACCCCTTGGGTTCTGCGTGCGTTGAGGAACGGGAACGACCGAGGCCGAAGCGGCGTTTGTACGCGATCGGGTCCATCGGTTTCCCGTTTTTTTGACGGGTTTGCTATTTGCGGTGGCGGGCTCTGTTTCGCACTTGGCTTCTTTGGTTTCGGAGACTTCTGATTCGGCGGGGACTGCGCTTTTCGCCAGTTCGCTTCCGCTTTCGATCAAATAACAATCTTGGCATAGATGGTTGCCGCCCGTTACTCTCCAGAGTAAAGACCTGGTGGTGTTGCATGTGACACAGACCGGTTTAGGCATTTTGCATTGAATGTTTGGGGAATTTTTGAATTTGCAGATAGCTCTGAAATAAACGGAAGCAAAATTAAGTAATCCTTAAGGTGCATAAATTTTTTATCGATAAATTTCTATTTTGTATGTATTATTGGTCCATAAGTAATACTTTACTTAAGGGGTTAAGTGGGTTTCGAAAACAAGATCGGTTCATAAATTTTTGAGAAATCATGTCCAGCAACTTCAAAAAAAGTTGAAACCGTTCTTGTTCAAATTTTGCACACTTCTTTAAAATAAAATTATCTAGTGCTTGAATGTAGGAATTTTTATTTTTTTAATCAAAATTTATTTTATGAGGCAATATTTGTGAAAATTTGACCAAAAAATGGGTTTTTTGTTCACAATTTTGCAAAAATTCTGAAAAAAAAAAATTATTTTTCCTTCATTCGAGTACAAGATTTATATATTTACTAACAGAAAATATTTAATTTTTAAATTTCAGATGAACCAGTCATGAGTTATCGTGTCCACGCCGAGGCAATTTTTTTTTTTGAGAGGTCGCAGGAAATGAGGTCCCAATGGCTGAATTTTCAAAATTAAAAAAAAATAAAATACAAAAAACACTCTTTAAATATGTATCTTTGATATGATTAATTGTTTGAATAAAATATTTCAATTGATATATTAAAAAAAAAATCAGTAAAAATATGCTTTTTTGAGCCTTTGAAACCCACCTAACCCCTTAAGTTTCGTATATTATTTTTTTTACAAATTTTAAATTCTCAACGAATTTCAAACATAACTCATGCACTATAAGTGCGTGAATTGAATTTTTTTAATGAATTTCAACCATAATTCAGCATTAGAAGTGCATAAATTAAGTTATTTTTTTTTTATCTAGTTTCGCGTATAGTCCGAAGTTTATATTTATCAATTTTTTACTATATCTCAACAATTTCGGTTTAAACATTGTACAAGCGCACCTTTCCCCGATCGAACTGTTAACATGTGCAAATTTACACGATCTACAGAAAAACGATTTGTAAAAACTATTAAACGAAACCTCCCTGCAACACGTAACGCATAACTCGTTGAAAAACCTAATTTGAAACTAACAACGCATAAATTACGCGTGAAATACGAGAAATTGTATTTTAGCACCTACAATGCATTTTTACACGTACAAATTCAAATTTGACGATAAATAATTTACGCACCTACAGTGAAGGATCACCGAATTCGAATATGAATAAATATGAAGGTTTATTTATGGTATTTTACTACGAAATATAAAATTTGTATAACCTGTCGCGCTCAGCTGTCAAATTTTGTTAGCGGTGAAAGATTCGCGAACAGGCAAACTTAAGTTGCGAATTTTCGCGAACGTTGCTCAAAACTCGATTCGCAAACGTTTAATTTCTGCTATAAAGTCGAAAATAAGTTACAAAAACGGTTTTTTTAACCATAAAAACTAAATAAACAAAGCAATTCTCGCATTATTTTGAACAATTAGTCCAAATTATTTTCATTTTCGTAGCTGTTCGCGAATACCGTAAGTATAGCGTTCTGTGCGTTCTTTTGCAGTTAAATAACGTCTTGAACAAGTTGTCGTTGGACGGATTGTCTTTGGACCAATTGTCGTGGAACCATGTCCACCTTATACATTGTGAAATACATTTATATTGAACAACCGGTACGACTATACGACTATATTAACTAATTTGAATAGTACTTAAAATACGATATGTAATATAGAGTTAAAGTATTTTCGTTTCATTCAATTCATTTAAAGACTGGTTGAGCGAGATTTCCCAACATTTTCTTTTTCTTTCCAATGACCCTCATGTCCGTTAACTGAGAGTTTGCAGTCGCGTGATTTGTTCTCCGCCTCCGTGAGATCTCGGAACATTTGATGGTGCCGAGAAGACGGGTCGTGTTTCGCGCTGTTGCGACCAAAATTACCGGGCGCGCGACGAACTGCGTCAATCGGCGAAGGGTCGAAGTTAAGTTCGCTGTAGATCACAGCAACAAAAGGACGTCTCTTTCTGCCAAGCTGCCCCCTGCTGACCACACCGCTTGGAGCTGGCGATCTTCGTTGTCGTTCCCGACCAGCTAGATGCTCAGGAGTTGCGGCTGCCAAAGGTTATTCATTCGTTTCGGGGTTTCGGGGTTCATTGCCGCGTTTTGCGAATCTCGAACTACCCACCTTCATACATTCCCTTTTCCGTCCGTCTCGGTCCAGCGTCTCCCCTATCGTTCGAAGGGTACTCGACGATCAGCCCTTCGGGCTCTCGTCCTTTGGATCAAATTGATCGTTTTTATAACACGCGGACTTCCACTCGATCTTTGGGTTTGCTCGGGTTCGTCCAGTTGGTACCTGTCCACCTGGCGTATATCGTTCAGTTGGCAGCAACGAAGAAAACACGATAACAAAAACGGTTGTCAGCAGTGCGCGCGACCTGTCAAAGTTGCATGCGCATGGAGGTTAAGGTCCACGAGCTGACTGCGTCGCCGAGCAGGGCGTGGGCGGAGCTGAGCGGGGCGCAGCGCGTGGTGCGGGTCACCACGGCGCCCCCGCAGGGCGCTGCGCCCCCCAACAAGGCGCGCGTCGTCTGCATGAGCGACACGCACGCCCTCACACCCCTCTTGCGCAATCCGGTGCCCCCCGGGGACATCTTCATCCATGCTGGCGATTTCACCAAGTGCGGACACCCCGAAGAAGTGGCTGACTTCAATACGTGGCTCGGTTCGTATTGCATTGTATCGTGGTGACTTCTAGTTATAACTTTGGGGGAACGGTTGCATTCTGTCTATATCGTATAGTGGTAGTTCCCGGGGTTGATCAGGACTTCAATTTTAAATCGAATTATTTTTTTATTTAATTTTTGAGGACCGTTCCGTTTTGGGGTCTGGGAAATATGGTCACTATTTTAATGATGCAACAAACCTTCTCGGCAAAAAATATTTGTTTTATATAGGTGGGGGAATATTTTTTTGCGGCTCGTCCCATCTTGGGGTCTGGGAAATATGGTCGCCCTATTTTGATGATGCAATAAACCTTCTCGGCAAAAAATATTTGTTTTATATAGGTGGGGGAACATTTTTTTGCGGGTCGTCCCGTTTTGGGTTCTGGTAAATATGGTCACCCTATTTAATGATGCTAGAATCATTCTCCACAAAAAAATACATGTACATGCCAATTTTCATGGCATTGTTTTGAACAATGTTGGAGTGAAATGGCAAGAAGCAAACAAACAAACAAATATAAATATACAGTATTTTCGTAGTTTGCTAAATACGTATTGAATAAGTTGATTTATATGTAGATGTGTCATTATGATTTTTCTTTGCATTTATTAATTTTATGATAGATTTGACATCATATATTAATAGGTTCATAATTAAATATAACTTTTTTTGTGCAAACTCATTCCTCATTAAGCCAGAACTTAATAACTGTCTTGATAGTCCTAGATCCCGTTAAATGAACATAAACATATTTCATAAGGATTTTATTTGCTGATCACTCATACAGAAAATGAAATATCATTTGTACTAATAAAAACATTTACATCTATAGACGACATTCATTCAAGCCAATTCTCCAATTTGTACTAAATGATAATAATTACCTTCGGCATACCTTTCTATATCGAAATATAAATAACATAACATATTACTATAACACGCAATTAATTTTTAGGTAAACTCCCTCATAAACACAAAATCGTAATTGCTGGCAACCATGAATTGAGTTTCGACAAAAACTTCACGCATCCTCTAAAAAACGCCAGTTCCGTCTTGGACGACATTCCCATGCTCGGCATGACAAGAGACACGCTGTCGGATGCGATAAGCGTCCTCAACGTGAAAAGCCTCCTGACCAACTGCACATACTTGGAAGACTCTTCGGTAGAAATATACGGAATCAAGATATACGGAACACCGTGGTAAGAATACGCACAGTATACTTTCGATTATCCGTTCGCTTTTATTCCGATTATATGCAAAACGATACGTACGTGAGAGCTCTAAAATTTTGTCTTTCGATTTTGTTTTTAAACTCTGGTTTTATAATTACAATGTTGAGATGTTTTTGCAAATATTTGAAAAGTGACTTGGTTTTTTTTTTTTATTAGAAATATCACAAAACTTTAGTTTTCCTTTACTTCAGTAATTTTTTTATAACTAATCATGTATTTCTGATTTTTTGCTAATATAGATTTTTTATTCCTATTTAAGGATTAAACACATAGTAAATAAACAAAAAAAATAAGATTTGTCTGTCATATTATCTTTCATTTGGAAATTATTAGTACATATGCACAAGATTTTTGATTCTTTTTTGAAAAATTTATAACAACAAAAACTAAAAAAACTATGATTCTTTGGACTAAGTTATATTTCAAAATGTTCCAAATAACATGACCCATATTATCTTTAAAATTTATCCTGACCACCTATATTTTAGGCACAGATAATCCGCAAACTGAATGATCCACAGCCAGATATTCGAGAGTATATTCAAAAAATAATAGAATAATTTGAATATTACAATTTACTTTATTGTTTCAGGCAACCAGAATTTTGCAAATGGGCGTTTAACATACCCCGAGGAAAGCCATGTCTGGAAAAATGGATGCAAATTCCGCTAGACACGGATATATTGATATCACACACACCTCCGATCGGTCACGGGGATTTATGCTGCAGCGGAGTACGTGCAGGTTGCGTCGAACTCCTCTCCGTTCTCCAAAAGAGGCTCAATGTTAAATATCACGTTTTCGGACACATACACGAAGGTATGTTCATTAACAACATTGATTCTCTTCATATTCATTTCGCTAGGTATATTTTAGTGATCATATTCATCGTTTACAGGTTACGGCATTTCTTCGGACGGAAAAATCATATTCATAAATGCGTCCACGTGCGATATAAATTACCTACCGAACAATCCACCTATCGTGTTCGACATAAAACTGCCGCCTGATGCTTCTAAAGATTGAAGATGCGAAGACTATTTTTCATTTTTACATGACCTAGTATGTGATATTTTTTTATGTGTAAGCAATCATGTGATTTTTTTTTAAATTATGCGATTAAATCCAACCAATAGCGATTATGTATGACGGAGTGAAAAATCTCAATGGGTGTTGCTTTTCAATGGAAATATTGTTTAGATGTGAATATGTTTTTAATGGAAAAAATTTATTGTGACGATCTGTTAATATTAATTTAAATGTTCGTTATTGACAAATCTTATTTATTGATTGAAGGAGTAAACGTTTTTTTTTTTCCTTCGATGGAAACATAGAAATTTAATGACGATATATGGAAAGATTAGAGCATCACATTAATATAATTACAGTATACAAAACTTGAATTGCAGTCACTATCATACACTAAATGCAACTATATTTACTGCATCTTACTCCAAAAATACTTGCTTCTAGTTCAAAAATAGTCAAGACTATTGAATTTGACGCTGCTGCCACTTTCAACGAAAGAATCTCAGCTTTATTACTTTTTATGCACAATATGAATACAGATAGAAGATCTTATGAATAGTTTAAAGTACTATTGTACGCTTTGCAAATTGAGATCGAGAAAAGTGTGGGAAAGTGAAAGATAGATTGATTGCAAGAAACTCAACTGTTTATATAGCCAATGGCAAATTTTGCAAATTAGAGGGATCCTCAATATCCGCGCCAGCTCCAAAGGTCTTCGACGTCCGCGCAAAACTCCAATATCGATCAGCCGCTGTCGACGAAGAAGTCCGAATGTCCATGAGATGTCTGAATCACCAGGCGAGGTGTTTTCCCAGTCCCAGGAATAGATTTGAGAATTGTCGAAATGAAAGGCTCTCGTAATTCTTGTGGATGATTTAATCGTGAATCCTTTTATTACAATCAGTGATCAAAGATTCACGAGGACGTTTTTGTGCTATGTGACGATTGAAGATTCAACCTCTAAAGTCAAAGTTAAAATCGAACTCGGGAGATTCGGACCCAACCTCTGAACTTGAGTTCGGAGGTTGGGTCCGAGATTTTGAAATCTCAAATAGAACTCAGGAAAAGTAGGGCATTCTGGTCCTCTTAACAATTTTGTAAAGCAAAGGAATTGTGTGTTGGCATAGTGAGAGTCATCCGAGCGCATCGGGTCAGCAAACAAGATAAAGGAAACCACTTGAATTTTTATGATCAACGCTCCGAACAAATTTTCGAATCCCAGTGGGTCATTATGAATATTCAAAAATATAAGTACAAATCATACTATCTGGGCCCTTAGTCGGCTGATAATGTTTGTTTATACTTCAAAGGGGTGAGCCGAGAATGGCCACCCCTCAATGTGCCCGTAAAAAAGCGAAGACTGAAACCAGCGCCTCTTTAGGATCTCAAGGAAAACGCAAAGAGGGAAAATTGGAAAATGGTGATCCACTCAACTAGACATTGAAAATATTAATATATTATATTGTATTTTCCTTTTTCGAAGGGGAAGCCCACCATCCCGCCCGTTACATGCACCTCTGAACTCAAAATCTCGAATAGAACTCAGGAAAAGTAGAGCATTCTGGTCCTCTTAAAAGTTTTGTAAAACAAAGGAATTGTGTGTTGGCGTAGTGGGAGTCATACGAGCGTATCGGGTCATCAAACAAGATAAAGGAAACCACTTGAATTTTTATGATCAACGCTCCGAACGAATTTTCGAATCCAAGTGGGACATTATGAATATTAAAAAATATAAGTACAAATCATATTGAGTATCTGGGCCCTTAGTCGGCTGTTAACTTATGTTTATACTTCAAAGGGGTGAGCTGAGAATGGCCACCCTTCAATATGCCCGTAAAAAAGCGAAAACTGAAACCGCGCCTCTTTAGGATCTCAAGGAAAATGCAAAGAGGGAAAATTGGAAAATGGTGATCCGCTCAACTAGACATTGAAAATATTAATATATTATATTGTATTTTCCTTTTTCGAAGGGGAAGCCCACCATCCCACCTATCACATGTACCTCAGAAATAATTGACACAAAAATAGCCACATAAATACACCTAAGGTGGCTGAATTTGAGGTCCCACTGTCTGCCTGCCAAGCGACCGATTCGATAATAATATTTATAATTGGAGATGTCAATCATTGTCGTGCGATGGTCTTAAACATCCAATGGCTTCCAGCAGGAGGATGCCTAACAGGACAAATTTGCATTAATTGTTCAATGATCAATGATCAATTTAACGATTGAACAGGCAGGTCTGCTTTTTGATTTGGTTACGTATTTTAAAAAGCTGACACTGGGATCCAAGAAGTAAGAATTCGTCACAGGCTCTTAATAGCTAAAAGATGCCCTGGATTTACCGCTGCAGCAAATTCTTTCATTTATGGTGCTCATATCGACAATTCTCGACCAGCACCAAAGCACGGGAATCTCCAGCCATTGGGACGTCGAGGCTGCGCACCTCCCTGATGTGCTCAGGAGAGACGATAACGAATTCACGTCTCGGAGTACCGGTAAAAACAAAAATAGTACTTACTATCAATGAATTTAAATAAAACTAAATGTGTGTTTAATGGCTTCTGCAAAGTGGACAGGACATATGGCCAGACACTCGGATAAGAGATGGACGAAGGAAGTAATGAAATGATACCCAAGAGATTGTATTAAGAAAAAGGGGAAGACCGAAAGGAAGATGAGTGGATGAAATAAGGAGTATGTGTGGTACTAATTGGATTGATGATGCTCAAGATAGGAAAAAGTGGCTAAGCTTTAAAGAACCCTTTGTTAAAAAATCGATTACTAGTAGGTCCTGAGAAGAACGTCCATAAAGGATAGACATAAATAGAAAATTATTGTGAAGAATATATCTGACCTTGCGATCTAAATTTTATGACCGTTCCAAAAACAGAAAACTTGTTAAATGACATAAAACCTTACCTAACATATTATACGTTGAACATCTCTCCGTTTAATTCGATATTAACTCTTCCATGAATTTTACCATTGAATTGCAACACTCATACGCTTTGCGTATTTTTATAATTATGTGATCGTTTAGTTCTACTGATTAGTTTACATTGTTTTTATGTGATGGAATTTGTCATCGATTGACGAAACATATCATTTGGCTGAGACGCTTTTACATTTGCAAGTTGTGTGCGATAATGTGTCATTGCAAATTAGCGGTGTAATAATTAGCCGATTGTTTATCCAAAAATTTATTCATGACATTTTTTTAAGTGCAGGTTTTTAGATTTTATGTACAGTATTTGATAGTCGATATCGAAGGTATGTCAGAAAGTATAATATTAGTTAATTTATTTAGTTTATTCAGATCGTGTCGAAACAACTTTTATTATATTACAATAAATCCTCTATATTTAGATAACTTTGGTTTCTTATGTGGACAGTTCATGAGATAGAGTGATTTTTGTACTATTTTCAATTCACATTTACTGCAATAAAACCGATGATTATTTTGATACACATTTTCGCTTTGTCTTTTGAACCGTTCACGTATGCGTGCCTTTCTCTATAAGCTTTTTATATTTTGTAAAATGATGTCTTGACGGCAGCGAACTCATCCTTTAAAACTTTGCTATATACTCGTGTTTACACCAAATTTTGTATTGAAAAAATAAAACAAATACTCAAAATGTTTGCTATATTCTCTTATTTTTATATATTTTTTTTGTAATACTTTGTCAATTTTAATTTTCCCAAAGAAATAAAAGACATTTATCTAAAAAAACATGTGTTTTATTTATGAAAATACTTACGTTGATTTTCGAACGGATAATTTGTGTTATCCGACTATGAAAGCCTTTTTTTAATCATACATTCGGTTCGCAATAAAAACGAGCGTTGAATTGATTAAAATTTATTTCATTCAAATTGTGTTTTACAAAAGTTGCATAGGCCATTTCAAAAAGAATTATACGTTAATTTAGAAAATAACAAATATATGTATATCAAATGTATATACAGGTGCATGAAAAAACTGTAAGTTTACTTCAAATTTTTTTGTTGAGAAAAAACAGTCAACCTTAAATTTAACGATATTCCATATCTACTACGTTCGCTTAAAAATTATTGTCACATACAATGTGTTCAACTACATTTATTCAAAAGTTCGATAAAATGCGTTTAAAAATGATCCACTTTTACATAATTTTTACCAAAGTTTATTGCTCGACGATTGCGTATTTCGGCCAAACTTTCGATTTCGTCGAATTCGTAAAAAAAGGACTGGAGGAAAGTTTGGCGAATTTAGCGTTATTGTAAAATGGGAAAAACACTAACACATTTTGACTCGAATAGGACAAATAAAACAAATACGATTACAAATCGAAAAAATGTTTTATTATTTCAAAAATTATTAACTATACTATTGATAATTTGTATTTTTTTGTTTGATTTAATGTAGACTGTATTACGAATGAAAAATTGTTCACTTTTTTTGCAAAATGGTCAGTTGATTCAGGTCATTGCATTTTAATTTCATAAAAATATGATTTCGGTATTGAAATTGAATTTCTATTAATAAATCGATTGATACAAAGTGCTATTTTGAACTATAACAAAAAAGAACTGACCATTTGTTGTTGTAAAAATTGGTTAATTGATCATTTTCGGAATAATCAATAACAAAAATCGAAATTATGGTATTGACCAGATGATCATGTGTGATTTTATATTCTTCGGTGACATTTGTATAATTTTTTTCTTAATTAAAATAATTTTCAAGCACATGTATTGCACAAAATTAAAACAAAATTTTTTCATTTTGACTAATAGACAAAAATTTATATAGAATCACTTTTAAACTGATTCAATCTCGATATACAAAAAAAAAGATTAAAATCACAGAAAAATACATAAATATAAATGTTTATGACCAAATCTTCACTACTACAATAAGTCTAGCTAAATATAATAATATATAACTTAATTACACAATTCAAATTTGTATTTTATTTTATTCTGAAAGCACTCTGAGCATGACTTGTGAAAGATTTTTTTTACAATCACAGGTGCGGAAACATAATGAAATAAAAAACAAAACAGTCACAATTCGATTGATTGGATCGTTTATCTTATTCTATCGTAACTTTTCAATTTGAAAGATTTTTTCGAACGCGTTCGACAATAGTATTTTGTGCTTTTCGACTTTTATACCCAAACTACTCCATACTTCAAAGAAATATAACCGTACGAACGACGTGCGGAAAAAATGATCCAAGTACGGTAATGTACCAGTAGTTGACCGAATACCAATAATTGACCACTTCTGAGAAAAAAGGAAAAGGTTTTAAAATACCAATCTTTCGGAAGACGCGATAGATTAGCTATTTATTACATCTTATCGATCGCCCCCTTTCCGAAAGATTATCGTCTTTGAAAACCTCAATTTTTTACGATTTTAGAAGTAGTCAATCACAAATACATGGTCAACCACTGGTGTCATTACCATATATCAAAAAATCATGCGACAAAATAAAAATATCACAATTCATTCAAACGTACGACTTATATACGCTATACTAACAGTCAGCATTGCCATATTAAGCCATTAAATTGTTATAAATGCAGTTTTTATGTGACGGTTAATATGTATAAAAATTTTCTAGCATATATATAAAAAAAACAAATATACATTTTGACTACGTATATAAAAAAATGTATATAATAATGGAATATTAAAATGTTTTTTATATACAAGTGCGTCGTTTTTCAAATTTTTATCTACACTTTTTCTGTAGAAAATCTACATTTTTTTTTATTACTCATATCATATATGTATATACATGAGACCTTTTTTTATTAATAAAAAAACATCATCAATGTGATGAGATGTGCACGAAATTATACATATTGTAAATATGCACACTCTAATGTCGACAGACAAAATTAAAAAAAATTAAACTGGAACAGCAGTCATCTGAAAAATCACAAATTTGTTAATTCATAAAATGTGGGAATTAAATTTTCAAAGGTTTTAAATCAAAAATCGCAGCGGAGATTAATCAAATAATATACGCATCGCATTTCATAATAATCATCATCATATGCAGCTCATTTAATGTATTTTTTGATATTTATTGAAAGTGAGGACATCTTTCTTTATTGCAATAATAAAGAGAAGAGAATTCTTTCTTTATGTTTTAAAATTGACAACTTTTCGTTATCTAACAGATTAATCATCGGATTAACCAAAAAACAAACTTATCGATATTTCCGAACCATGAAATTTATTTTATTCTTACAAAAAGTACACATATAATAAAGAAAAATGTTCAAAGTTTCAATGCAGAAGCTTATTCAGCGATTGAAATTACAAGAGTTATGATGAAAAATATGTTACACTTTGCATATCATCTAATTAATCTTTATATAGACAAATTTCATACTTTTCACATTGAAACTGAAATATTTTCATATTAAAAAAATGTTTAATATGAAAATTATGTGATTCGAAATACGAAATCTGTCATCGAGTGTTAAAAATACATTATTGTGAATAATCAAAATGAAATTACATATCAATATGCTAAATTATGACATTTCGAATTGAAATACATTTCAACGCTAATACCAAATTATACAATATTATAATTGTTTAAAAATATTTTCAATCGTAAATACATCAAATTGAAATCAAATACATATAAAAAAACAAACGCAAAATAATATAAAAACTTATGAACTAGACTGCCTAATTTACACATTTATATATATCGCATTACAAATAACTACACAATCGCTAAATACGTCACCTGAATAACACACAAAATTTTGCACTTAAAAACTAACAATTCATGTAACATTTTTGTAAAAAGCGCAAGAACGAAACGTTTCAAAATCGAAAAAGAATTACCTGCAAATCTTTTACATATTATATGCTATGTAAATGGCATCGATTTGATCCGACAGAAATCCGTCCCTTAAATGCATGCGTTGTTTCTCGCCGCGCGAGTTGATCGGAACGACACCGGGATCGACCACGACCACGACTCCGACGACCAGCTGGTGCTCTTCTAAAACGGCGTTGGTTATCAACGGAACTAAATTTAAGGCTTCACTGTCGATGCCGTCTAATTCTGCTACTACTACTAGTAGATTGCTCCACGTGAAGACGGCGCTGGAAATAAAAAGGAAAATGTATAAGTTGAATTAGATGTGAAATTTCAATCGATTTTTTTAAGTATGGTAGAACCTCTATTGTCCATTATCTTTATTATTTGAATTGATCGAAATAATAATTTATATTATTGAATTATGATGTTTTTTAACAAAATTATACTAGCTCATGACAGACTAAACTATGAGAATGATCAAACTGAAACCTGGTAGGATTTTTAGTTTTAAAATAATCTTTTCTGCTTATAAAGTAGTAAAATTGATTTTTGAAACCAATTGTTTAATACGAAATAAAACAATTTACGTAACAGTATCAAAAAAACGCCACATGAAGGTTAAAGATTGTTATGCACATCAAAAATTTGATCTAATTTCTAATTAATTCACAATTTTCATTTAATTTTTTTCTTATCTTGACTATCCAAATTATCCCAATCCCTGTTTAGTTCGGATAATCGAGGTTCTACTGTAATTGAATATAACCACTATCAATAATATAACACAAATGACTAACCATTCAGCGATCTTCTTGTGACACCGCATCACAGAATTCTCAATGTCGATCGGGTGATATCTCATCCCTCTCATCACAATAGTTTCATCCAAAGCGCCGACGACAAAGACGGCATCTTGCATTTCGGAATCGGACCCGCCTTGAAAACTGCCCATTTCTACTTTGTCGCTGTCGTTATCCCGACTCGCTATAGACATGTTGGAATCTTCGTTGCCAGAATGTATAGTGCCTTCGGTGCGTCTCAAAAATCCTAAATAACCAGTCCTCGCGTACACTTCTCCAGTGCTTCCCGTAACTAATTTCGCATTGAAGTGGTCTACGTAATCGCTTTCTTCGCCGTATATGGTGAAATAGCCGCTAGCGTTGTGACTCGATTGTACCCATATTTCGCCGAGGTGAGAATCTCCGCATTGGCCTTTAGTTTCTGGATTCGCAATTATGACTTTGACACCGGGTAATAATTTTCCAGATTCCATTAAGCATAGCGAGTGTGGGCTTCCCCTTTCCACCAGAGACACTCGGTCGTTTCTCAAAGCTCTCAAATCTACGTATACAGTCGACGGTTCCGGACTAGATGCGCCTTGTAGACATATTGCGATGTTGACTCGACAACCGAACGACGTGGAAACGGCGCGAGGACTCAATCCCAAAGCTGAGAATAGTTTGGAGAACGAAGACGTCAAATTGATGCGTGGTCTTTCTTCGGCGATGGCTACACAAGTTCGTACACACCCTAAGTTCACACCTCTCGATTTGAGGTTGTTGACGGTGCTACCTAAACCTTTGGTGCACAACTCCATTACTCCGTAAGAACAGAACGTATCCCTGACTCTGTAATGGGAAACGGCACTCAACCACAGAGCTGCATTGACTTCGACTTCGGAAGGAGGAATCAGAATCGAATGGTGGCCGGAATAAATACTGCTTAGACACCAGAGGGCAAATCCTAATCCGCAATACGGATCCAAACATAGAGCAATGTGCCGAGACGGGTATAATTCGCATGCCAATTTCATAGATCTACATAAAGAAGTGACTGCGGCGTGCGACATTTTGATTCCAGCTAACATTCCAGTAGTTGATACGCTGAAATCTAAATAGGCCAACATTTCAGCAGTCGGAGCCCGATACAAAATTGCTAATTTCTTTTTAGGCATGTCGTCTGTGTCCAGAATCATCGGCCACGATTTAATATCTACTGCATTGCTAGCTTCTTTCGATTTTAATAATTTAATTACGTTCTGATTCGACATCACCAATACAGATTTGCTAACGTCTACAATCATTCGTACGGTAGGTAGTGTGGTTTGGAGATTTTGTAAATGAGGCGGTCTAATTGTCACGGGCACAGCTCCGACATATAAGCATCCATAGAATGCACAAATCAAATCCAATCCAGGTGGGAAAATAAGGGCTACGTGATCGCCAGTGTTTATACGGCCTTTTTCTAATAATAGGTTTCCGATTCTTTCAGCCTTTTTGTGCAGTTCGGAGCACGATAGCATTTTTGCTACGCTTCCTTTCGAGTTCAATAACGTGAAGAGGTTATGGTCAGGTGTCGACATAGCTCGCCAACGGAGAATTTCCGATATGAATTGATACTGAAATTAATTGGAATAACATTTTAACAAATTTTTTTATATAAGTTTAATTATAAATGTTTTGTTTCTCACTTTTCTAGCAGCGTCGGAATCGTCGGTTAGCCCCATGTCGCGACCCTGAGCCGAAGCGAGCCTGTTTCCTTGAACCAAATTCCCGACAATGACCGAGGCTGGTCCCACATCTGTAACAAACTCAGCTGTTGTCGGTGAAACACCACACACGATGGCCGATTCAATAAGTATGATATAAATAAAACAAAGCTAATCAATTCTCACATGTGAATGAATAATACTGATCGAAATGAATAATAATGAGGGTTTAATGAGTAAATGATTTTGATATGATCGATTGATTTGATGATACATTTTAAATTATTTGTTAATAAATTAAATAGTGTATGTTTTTTTGTATTCTAAAAATCAAAACTAATTTATGCAAAGATTTTTCAGTCGTAAATGTTATGACAATCTTTATGTAACTTATAGCAATAATTCGAATAAAATATAACACAATTGAAGACCAAAACGATATCTATATTTTAACTTTTAGTTCTATAAGTTTAAAGTTCCAATTTTTTTTTAATATTATACATATTGATAAAAAGAAGGTTATTCTCGTAGAATTCAAATACTTAAAATTATTTGTTGTCAAATAATTATAATCTTTGTTCATTGAAATTTCGTCTTTTGACTAAACTATTACAAAATAATCTAATATTATATAAACAAAATCGATCTGTATAAAAATCAAATTTGAAAAAATCATCAAAATCAAAAATAATCCAAGAAAAAATTAGCTTTGAATTTTCGAAAACGTGTCAACTAACCAGAATGGACTTCGCGAGGTTGCGGCAAGTTGGTCACACAAGTATGCGGACATAATAGAACGTTGGCCGGGTGTAACGTTCCTTCCAAAAACCGCCTCTTGCATTCCGATAGATGAATGCCACCTAAAGGTGTCTTCGGCAAGTGATTGTGCTGAACGAGGGCCAGGCAGTATATGCCGACTTGATGTATCGAGTCTACGGCTTGGAGCACTCTAGACATCCATTGGAAAGACTGTTGAAGAAAAAAAAATAACAAATCTTAATAAAGTGTCGGGGAAGGGAAGCATTTTCAAATGATAACGCTGAAATTGCATTTGAAACGTACTTAAACCATCAATATATTCTAGACATATAAATAAGATTTTTTAATCACGAGAATGTGTTATGAAAGGAGATAAGGTTAAATTCTAACTGTATTCTAAATAAATGTGCTTTTATGGAAACTATTGAATTTTTCTAATGATTGATTTGAATTGTATAGAAATTTTTATGTATTGAAAAAATACACACAATCAAACGCCACTGTACAATTTTTTTGATAAGATTAAATCAAAATCCATTTATAAAAAATATTGAAAGGGTTTTAATAAAATCAAAATGCGGCATTGGATCATGTAACCCTTTAAAAGATAAAAATCTATGATAATCTCCAAAACATAAATGCAGAATCGGGTTTTATGACATTATAGTTGCCCCATGTAAACTTAACAAACAAAATTAAATACACAATCTCAATATGCGGAATGTGGAACCGTTCGGACTTTTTATAACCTCCAAACGTACATAAATTATCGTTGTTATTGCGAGATTCCTGAATAGAGCAGCATTTTTAAGGATTTTTCGAGAAATTATTCAACAAAATCGCAAATTCTATTCATAATAAATTTTTCGTTCAATAACAATAAACGCAGCAACATTTTGATATTCATCTTGAATCAATCGTCGAAAAATGTAACGCAATGCACATATTTTATAGAATCATTATTTTTAAAATACGTTTCAAAACCAAATTCAAATATATGTTGATTTTTTCCACTAATCATAACAGTCCCCAACCACAAAAAGATTCAATAGTAAAAATCAATTTTGTTATTTTTCATACTTAATTTACTAATTTAACAAAAATGAATACCTCTTCTTCACTGCAATCCGGTCTCTGTTCGGCAATAACACAAATTCTTTCATCCCTCAAAACACGAATACTGAAAACAGCAATTCTACCACGGTAAATGAACTTCATCGGCTCCACGGCTAAAACTGTCGCTATTATATCGTCCATATTATGTTTGCGACCTGTTACAGTCATCAGACCATCGCGCGATCCACATATGAAGACCAATCCTGTAAATAAAATGATTTATTTTTAAAACTAGTTCAAAAATACACAATCTGTTGTTATTTATGAATATTAAACGTACCTCCGGGTCCTAAGAAACCAAGCAATCCACTTCTAGTATAACATTGATCTGTTATAGTTTTTCCGTCGGCATCCAAAGGACATACGCCGAAAACTGATGATGTCAATCCAGCTAATCCCCAATAACCGTTTCCTCCAACGCCTGATGATACACAGATTTCGCCAACTTCATCAGTCTTGCAAATATAAGATGGTCCATCCATTTTCACGACAATTATGGCCGCTGGAATATACAGAGATAATTTTGAAAAATTTGTAAATATAAAATGCACTTATAGTAAAATGAAACACTCACAGCCGGGCATGACTTGCCCGCAATCTTGGAGAGTGAGGGAAGTAAGAGAATTTTCTTGATCTACTCTCACAACGCCGTGTGACAACCCAGCCATTGACAATACTCCGCGTCCAGTAGATCCGCCAGCACGACCTGGACGGCGAACCGAAACAGTCATGGCTTCGCTGCCACAGGCACATGGACATACAGCGTCTACTCTTAGGCCTGTAATGTCAAATTCAACATTAATAAATGTGTATATTTCAATATACTTCAAATAAATATTCATGATAAGTACCTTTCATTTGGAATACTGATAAGAATTGATCACAAGAAGAAAGCGACCACGGATTAGCTCCATCGGCCACCAAAAGGAGTCTTATCGAACTCAACGAAATTTCTTTATGGTCTTTTGTGGCTAATAGTCCCCAGTGGAGATCTCGCGATTTAACTATGGCCACACTCGCTCTGGAAACACAAATATAATTAACAAGTTGACTTTACATTTCATTTCAATCTACAAATTTAACATTATATAATATACTAAAAATAAAAATCAAACCTGAATTTAGTAATCATCTGCATCCACGAAGCAGGATTGACTTTCATCAAAGCGTACGGTATAAATATAACGTGCATCCCATTCAAAACACTAGTCAATATACTATGCCACAATCCAACTTCTCTCTTGAAATCCAAGACACAGACCATAATTTCACCCTCGGTATAACTACAAGCCATGGTTAGAGCCCGGCAGTGTGCAAGCATCGAAGCCCTAGTCACAGTGACACCCATCACGGAACCATCCTTGTCTGTTGTATATTCAATATATGCCGGAGTGTCGTCGGACAATCGAGGAGGTGGTAACCAATCTTTCGGAGCTCGGGGCAAGTGCTCGGTGACCATCCAGTGCAAGCGTGGCCAACCTTTGAATGTTATTACATCGCCTGTCGGTGATTTAGGTAAACCTGAAAATTTTTATAAACTCCATTAGTCTATTTAGTTTTTAACACTTTTTATTTAAAAAATATATTGATTACCTTTCAAGCACGCTTCTGAAGTAAGGGCGATTTGAACACCGCATGAACCCAATAAAAATCCGATTTGTTGCGATCCAGCATCTCTCCTCGTCAACGGAACTTCGATCGGTACTGGAACTATTCCTGCTTGTAAACATCCGTACCAAGCACACAAAAAGTTAATGGGATCATTGTTTGGATAAATTAATGCTATACGATCACCAGTTTTTAGAATGATCTCGTTATTTTTAGAAAATGCTTTGTTCAAGAGAGCGTATGAAATTTTTTGAGATCGACTAAGCAGTTTGCCTGAAAATTAATATAAATTAATATAAATTTTGTATAACAGTATTTAAAATTTTATAAAAAAAAATAATAATACCATAAGTTAATGTGTTTGTTTTTCCATTGGGATCCAAAACAGTAGCAACAGAAGCCTTAAAAGAAGCAGATCCATATCGCTGAATAGCAGCCTCCAAATTTCTTGGCAGTCCCGAAGGTACGACCAGTTGTTCTCCAAACGTTGCACTCATAACGTTCCCTTCAGGTTTAGGAGCGTTGGGATCTTTAAAATTGGCGGCTATTTCTAATTCTATATCATCATCCTCATAGAACTCCGGTAACGGTCTCCGCTTGGGTCGCTTCAGGGTGTTCAAAAGTTGTTGTATCTTAGCAGATACTTTCCATCGGCCCGTACCCGTATTGCTACCATCTGATGGTTGATAAGCGAATCTTTGAACTCGGTCTGCGTTGTTACGTCGATTGTTAGCCGTTGTGTGCGTCACATCAGGACCAGATGAAACTAAAATCAATATTGTTGTAGAAAATATTGAAATGTATAGTATGAGATTACAAACGAAAAAAACGCATATAATCTTACATGGTGCCAGGTTTGACATGACATCAGCAAGCTGTGAAATATCTTGATGTTGTTGATGTTGATGATGATGTCGGGACCCGCTACTTGAAACGGGAGGCGGCGGAGGTGGTCTTGGTGTTGATCTAGGCAACGGTGTAATACCAATTGCACCCATGGTTGTATTTTCAGCACCTACTCCTCCTCCGGTGCTATCCTCATCTGAACTGGAAGCTAAAAAAATCATCGATAAAATCAAAATTATGAACTAAATGATTTTACAGCAGTTAAAACTGTTAATGTTAGAAAGACAATATCTACTGATTTATTTGTATATTAGAAACGATTTATTATAAATACCACTGTCTCGACATTCTCGATCTGGACTTTTAGCCATAACCGATGTTCTTTTCGAAGGCATCGGCATCGATGGTTTGGGCCTAGTTTGCATTGCGGCCAAAGCTTGCTGTACAGCCTCCTGTCGTACTTCTACAATTGTTAAATGAATCATTAACGAATGAAATTAGCCATGAAATACGAACGTCAAATGATACACAGATACAACAACATAAGCAATGTTAAAAATGAATGATCGTAAAAGCAAAAATGAAAATAAAAATACCATATGTAATATATTAAAATAACGTTCAAATTCGATGCAATGATAGAAGATGTGTGACAACTGTGACGTATTCGCAATGATTTTTTTAAAATATTATTATGATAATGATATTATTAGTGATTATCGTTTTCAATCCAATCAATTCGAAATGAGAATTTATTTAAGTAATGAGTTAAATTCGATTTTTATGGAGAAAGCATGAAATTTTCCTAGTGAAACTCGGAATTATATCGTCGAACACTTCGATGACATAAAATTATCGAAACGTTCGATGATACAACCGATCGGAGAGCCATTCTAATGGATGTGGATTGTCGTACCTGAATGATATCGACTTTCGTTTCTCGTAAGTCGTCGGTTGCCACGACACTTCTGTGCAGTGCGCTGAGAAGGACTAGAGGTGCCACTTCTGGAACCTCTGTTCTCTGCGGTTTCAAAAGTAGACACGTGCAGACAAACAGATATCATCCCATGCAGATCACAAAACGAAAACAAACAGAAAACAAACAAACAAAAATGAAATAAAACAAACTAGGAGATCGGGGGGTGGTCTAAGTGTACTGACGCTGGCCGTTTGGCCTGATAATGTGTGGATTGTGCGAATGTTCAGAGATTCGTTTTCAGTGCAAGATATCAAACCGAGTGGTAGCTTAATAAGTTTGTGTGAATATATATGTATATATAAAGGCCATTACAGTGATCATTTGAAACGACATATTTTTATTCTTTGGAAAAATAAAGAAATTGTAGAGAAAATTCTATTTTTCATCAAAATTTTGATAAAACATATATGAATAGTAAATATAATAACTTAAAAACAACATACATGAAAATATAAATAAAAAATGATGAAATAGGTTCAAATATTTTCATTATAAATGCTCAAAATTAAAGACTCGTATTATCAAGTATGAAATTTATGAAAAGATTCATCGAAAGGTATTTTCTTAGATCAATCTCAAAGATTCTTTGATTTATAAAATCTCTTAAACAAACGTCAATTAATAATATGAATTGGAAAAGTTTCTTTTGCAAATCTTTTAATTTTAATTATTGTATTTCATATAGAGTTACTATTAAAAAACTGAAGGTTTTGAAATAGTCATAACTTTTTTTACTGATTATAAAGTAACCCTTAGAGATTAAAATAGTTATATATGATGTTCAAAAACGAGTTAAACTCATTGGATTTTTTGTTCTGATTATTAGAAAATCTATTTGGTACTAAAATGTACTATTTGGAACAGTTCTAACTTTCAATTATTGATCTTTCATTATAATAGAAAAAACCAATGAATTTCAATTATTAATGAACATAATATATAGCATAATACATAATATATTTTGATCTCTAAAAGACAGATATAACATGTAAAAAACGAAAAAAGAAATGATTGAAAATGAACAAAGTTTGACTTTCTTAAACCCTCCAGTCCTTCAATAGACATCTTATACAATCTCAAATCATCGATTCATCCAAAATTAACAAAAAAAGGATCAATAATATCGACCACCAATAATTTTCAATCAGTACTTAATAATCAATCGAATAATCAAAAAAATTAAGAGATATAATGTTTTAAAGTATATATTCCGTAATACTTAGTTATCGAATTTACCAGAAAGAATATTCAAGTAAATGTGAACCGTAAAAGAAAACCGCTAATAATAAATACATTTCGCATTATGGATAACAAAGTTCATTTTAATTCGATTTATCTACAAAGCAACATTTGCAGTGAATTATTCATATTTAATTGTAAAAAAACTGAACCGAATAAACTATTTTTCAATACAAACCACAATTCGAAAAAAATTCTGCTAAAAAAAACAAACAATAGACAATGTAACAATAAAAATATCGTATACGTCACAATTTATATCTTTACGTGAAAATTTTTAAAATCACATTCGTAATTTTAGAATAAACGATTAAGACTTCAAATATTATAAATATTTATGTATAATTTGAAAAAATCGGAAAATTCGAAATACTGATACAAAAACAAATCTTTAGATCTTAAAATAAACCTCCGTTGCGCGAATTTTTATTTTTCGATAAAAAAAAAGTAATATAAACTGTCAATTTCTACTCTATATGACAAAAATAATAATAAAAAAAAAGAACGAAAAATAAATTTACACATCCCCAATTTTACGAAATGAAAATTATGTAAAAAAAAAATTAAAAACCCATACAAAAACAAGAGATATATTCCCTAGTAAAAACTGTGTAAATAGCGACTTTAAATCCGTACTAAATAGGGAAAAATTAGTTCAAGAAAATCATCGTAAAAACAATCTAAAATATATTTTTAAAATGAAAAAATGATTCAAAAGTAATTAAAATTCATTTATCCTCGTTTTTTTTTCTTAATTGTAAGACATGTTTTTCCCTATTGAAATAAATTATAATTTGAAATAATCAATTCTTTTGCATTTTGAGAAGAACCTTCTGTTCGGTCGAGGGTAGTTTTTTTTCACAGTATGATTTTGAATGAAAAATGTGATATCTATAACGGAAATGAATTTTTCCGAAAGTAGACATACCGTTTTCGAAAAAGTCACACGACAATAAGTGCATCAGCACTAAAGGCGAATTTTTTTTTCGGCACAAAGAGACAACAAGATTCCCAAAAAGCGAACAATCGTCAAAAGAGGACGTCCAAAGGACACTTTTGAATACTCAAAACGGTGCGATTTCAAAATACAAAAAAAAAAACTCGATAAGGAAAAAAAAACCAACCAGAATTTTTTCGCCATTTGCAACAGCCGCAAAGTCGTGGTTGTCACAATACCAAAATAAAATATACGTAATTTTCCCAACGTGCGTATTCGGACAGCAATCGGCGAAAACTGATATGTTTCCGTCAGGGGTTCGAAGTTCCGTTTGGGCCGGCGATTGTCAAACTGTGCGTCGCCGCCCCCTTTGAAAAGCGTGGTGCATAATGTCCACTTGACGGTGGAATTCCGATGTTGAGGACTTTGGGTTTTTTGCGGACGATGTCTGAATGGTGGTCGTGTCGTTTGTCGCTTAACTTTGGATTACGTTATTAAACGGGATACTGATTTTTACATAATTGATGATTAAGATTCTGTTTTTTTTTTTTTTTTTTAATAAACGTACCCATATGGATATTGATTATCGACTTAACTTCGACAAAACTAAACTCGTTATTGTTACATGAAATCTATCTATCCCCCTACCCCCTATATATATTAGCGGATTTCTGTGTGTCTGTCTGTGTCGATGATGCTTGCGACTTTTAAATGAACAACCCTGATGATGATGATGATGATGATGTCAATAACAAATGAACTGGTTTTATTGATTAAATATAAATATTCAAATCGAGTACGGGTATTGGGTAGCCTCTACCTCTGGATTCGCCTATACTACATCACAAACAAATAACAAATGAACTATTTTGATTTTATTAATTAAATATTCAAATCGGGTACATATTTCGAGTTCACACTATCCTATTCTTTCTTTCCGGATATCAGGCGGCGTCTGAGTTACACGTGGGTCGTGCCCGATCACTTTGTCTCGCAATAT